>VXBN01005093.1:5000-18585 GCA_013397395.1 Sinosuthora webbiana
TCATTCAAACCACTTGATAATATACTGTACTAGGCCTGCAATATTCCAAAAGCAGCTATTAAACTAAATATAGATGAGGAACATGTTGCTACAACAACACAGGATATCGTGAACGGCAGAATGCAGAAATATATGGCTGTAAACCTCATTTTTATTTGTTTGTTTAGTCACCTTTTTTTTCATGTGGGATAAAAACAACTGCTTCAGTCCTCTGAAGGTTCCCACACTGTGGGTCGAATTTAAAATCATCTTAAAAAAAAAAAAAAAACCAAAAATAAAAGTCCAATCAAACACTGAAGTAATCCCAGAAAAAAAAAATGATGTATGTAAACTACAGCATTTCTAGACAGAAATAAATCAGTCATGGCCATTTAAGGTAGCTCAGCTGCATTACCTTTCCTTTTGCATGAAACTTAGAAGCAATGAAAAGAGAAAATGTAAATACTAGTCCTTACACTTTTGTAAGTCACTATTATCAAACCAGAGTGCTTTAATTATATTTCGAGACGAGGGTATGGGCTGGGTGACAAGATTTACTGGAGGTCAGTGTGAGCAATAACCATTTTTCTTCCCAATGAAAAATAATACCATCAGCGGCACTTGTTAAGAACTATTACAATTGCTGAATTTAAATGCTCCTGCAGGATAATTAATCAGAGATGTTTCGTCATTCTGGTTTGAGGTAAAGATATAAAACAACCGCCAGAGTTACGATGATGATTTTGATAATTTTATAATATTATTTATCTTTAAAACTACCCTTTTCCAGCCCTGTATTACAAAGGGCTGAAATACTCAAATATTATTCTCCTAAAGGGTGTGATTTTTTGGGGAGACAGCCCAAAAAGGCTTTCCTATGAAGAGTTTCTAGAAAAGGGAAATAAAACAAAGCAATGTCTTAGCAAGGAAGGATCCCTACCAAACAGAAGATGTTTCCACTGGAGCCAGACCTCTGATTTAAAGGGTGAGCAAAATGGGGGGCCCTTCAGAGCTGGACAGAAAGCCCACAAAGTTTGAGTCAGGAGGGTGACTCCCACTTTCAAGAGTGGGCTTAAACCCTCATCTCTCAAACCCAGCAAAACTCCTTCTCAGCCATGAGTCACACAGGGGACTTCAACAGCAGCATTTCACCCAGAGCCTCAAACAAGGCTATTGCCCAAGAAAGACAAGAACATGGAGTATTTAGCTGTTCCCCAAATCACCAGTTTGGTTTCTGGGATTTAGTGGGGAACGCAACAAAATCTGCCCTCTCAGTTGAATGTGGCAGCCTGACGTGAACTGCCCTGCAATGCGTGCTTTTAACAGTTCAGCTGAATTTTCCTCCTTGCAATTAAACTTTTGAACATGTTTTAATACAAATGTAATGGATTTTCTTTTTTCTCACGAGCTGCTGTTTAAAGCCCAGTTTATGATAAGTATTTGGAAGCATTCATAAATAAAATATTAACTGCTTGAAACGACCTTTTAATGGGGTGCTACGTGTCCAAGAGATGTTGGGCTACAAGATGTGATCTCAGTTTAGGATTCATGACCTCAGAGGCAGAAACAGCAAGCAATGAGAGTGCTGTGAACTCCCTACATTAAGAACTTTCAATATGAATTGAGTATTAATTATAATAAGAAAATATAATAAGACCTCTGTAGGTCTATGGCTGGTACAATTAGGAGTCAAGGCTCTGGTGACAACCAGAAGAGAAAGCAAACATTTAAACCAAGAGATCAGCTAACACCCTTTGTTTTCTGTTCTGCACTGTCTGTTAACATCTCTTGGGAGAAACAGAATAGTTCAAGAATGAGAGTCTAAATAAAAGAGGTCCAGCAGCTTGCTGCTGGCTTCCCATCAAGTCTAAGCTGTATTTTGTCATGCCACGGAGTGGCAGACACGTCCCAACCCCAAGGCAGCAGCACAGTTTGAGCAAGAACTGAGTGAAACACTTGATACTTTCCCTTCAGAGGAAAAGGAAACTGCAAATGTTATTACTGCTTTGCTTAAATGTGTATATCATCAGCAGTGTTCTTCAAAAGCACCAAGCATTTGGCTAAATCTGCTTTCTGTGTCATGAGAGCAGACAGTATTTCAAATGCAGTTGTTAATTGAACCCTGTAAAATATACCTCTCTATCTAGGTAAAATCTTCATGTGCAGAAAAGCACACCATATCTCAATACTTCCTAGTTTTCATCAACAAAATATTCTAGAGGCCCTCACCTTACCATTTCACCTCTGGGTTGCTTAAATGAGCTAACCCTACGTACACTGTCTGCCAAAAAAGAAACCAAAACCACATTTTCATTTCTTTTTGTTCCATCTTAGCTGCGAGTGCTCAGCACAGAGCACTGAAAGAATTATGGGCACACAATACTCATGACAGCTGGGGGGAAAGCATCGTGCTTGGATACAAATGAAAAGTGTGGTAAGGTCCACAACACACCTTCAAAGGGTGCCAGTGTCAATTACCTCCAAGCCTCTCCAACAGCTTCTGGCAGGACAGTGAGAAAGTACCATATTTAATCTGCTTAAAGCTAGACTGGACAAATCACTGGAGAATATACTGTACAGGGAAAAAAAAAGATCTGTGCTGGCAAGGGCAGCGATGAGATGATCTAATGCAAAAGAAGTTTACTGTCTCTGATTTTTTTTATGGTTCTCTGATAGACATGCACAAATAACATGTCTGAGGGGCAACTGTGAGCATTTCTTTGGATTTGTGACGAAGTTAATTGCACAGAACAGGTACACAGGAACTGAAGGAAAGACAAAACAATTAAAAGAAATTATTTTACTGCTCCTATTTGAGAATTGGGGGTGGAATTTCTGGAAAAAAAATAATTCTTCTTGAATTATAATGCCTTTACATATGGCATTCCTGATGGAATAAATAGGAAAGAACCACACAGAGATCCCAATATTTGGGGTCGTTATTTGGGGTCATACTTTCCAACTGGGCAGCGAAAACAAAATCCATCACCATGACCCCTTTGCCTTTAATAAACACCTGAAACTGCAGGCAAGTCATCCCAGCAGCTCGGAGGATGCTGCTCGGGGATGTGAGTCACTGTGCTGAAGGCAGTGCAATGACACACATCTTTCTAAGCTGCTCATAGGCCTAAAGTGGTTTGTTGAACCAGTGGCTGTGTGCAGAGGTATGGGATCTGTCAAAGTAAACGCCAGAGTTTACGAGGTGATTCTGAGAATTTGATCTTTTCAGTCTATTTTGCTCCACAGTGTAAGCCAGCCCTTGACTCTGGTCAATATACCTTATACCTGACCATGTAAACCTTATACATGACCTGACAGCAGCTGAAATTTCTGCTAAACCTTTCTTGAAGTCTGCTGTGTTTCTGGGAGGAGTGGTGATGGCAAGAAGCTGGCAATAATCTTTCGGGGTAGCTAGGTCAGTCAAATGCCACTTACTGAGCAATAATATTCTGCACCACATATTACTGCCTCACATAATTATTGTTAGTGACAAGAAACCACATCATTACATGTGGTCATCATGCAAACCTCAGCTGAGATCTCTAGGAGGAGGAAGCTGCTGCTCAAAGAAGTATCAGTGAGCTGAATAATTTCACTCCTTTAATATACATCATGTCTGCTCTCTGTGGTCAAGGATTCTCTTATTTCTTTATGCAAAAAGGGGTTTGGTTAGTGGCTTGTGTTTGCTGAAAGGATGTGATTAGCATGCAACTAGTGGGTGTTCAGAGACATTCAGAAATACCCAGCATCTCCTCCTCAGTGTCACCATGAATGTAAGTACCATAAGCCACCCCCCACAATTAAAAGTGATGGAGTAGAAAGACATTGTTACACTAAGACAAAAACCTAACATCCTGTTAAGGACTCCTCCACAATTACTTTGTGAAGTAATAAAATGTGTTGGAATTGCCAGAAATGTTGGGGAACTTTTTTTTTAAAATCAAAATAATAACTGACACAAAGACAAAAAATGGGAACTCAAATTTTGCGCCCTTCCTGATTTTTCATGTTTCTTATGCACAAAATTCATCTTAAAGATGATTCAGCATATACAGAAAAAATATTTTTGGAATCCACCAGTTATAACCCTTAATTACTTTATGTTGTATAATGTTATTTTAATGTCAAGATAACTTTGTCAAGTTTTAGAGAATTCAAGGACCAACCCGTTTAGAAATTTCCAAACAGAAATCTCCTCAGCTGTCTCCACTTGATACATATTGTCTTTATGACACTTCCCCTGAAACCCTGACTAGCTAAAGCAAACTCACTCTGACAGAAGGATTTTTGAAGCTGTTATTTTAATCTTAAGGTTTACATACCTGTCAGAGGGATGGTGCGTTCACAGCCTTTACTATTGTTCACAGGTTCTTTTTTCCAAAGTCTATGCAGAGGTCTCAAGGGCTCCTGCTCCTCAAGGCAAATTACCTCTGAGTGTTTGGGTTCACCTCCAGCTCTGTATTATTTTACTTTTCATATGCCTCTTTCTTTGTGGTTTTTCTTCCTCTCTTTTCCTTATTTTCAACTCCTGACCAGGACCCTTAAAGGAAAAGAAGAAAGACTCTCAGATACCGTGGTGATGGGTGACCTTATAAAAACACAGATAAAGAGACAGGGGGATTGTTATGTTTCCTTCACACTGTTTGACTGCGCCACAGTTGGATGAAAACATTTGTTCTACAAATAAAAGAAAACCTTTCAAACGTTACTTTGGCCTCAGCCTTGCTCCCAGCCATGCAGCTGAGGATAGGACCCATGTCCTCATGGACCCTTCAAAAACTGAGGACAAACTAGTTAATGGAGAGACAACAGTACTGCTGATTGATTGATTCTTCCATACAATAGGTGATGTGCTGCAAAGATTAGGAGCTTTGGCCTGGGTAAATTATTAGGGGGTTTCAAAACTACAACTCCACTCTTTACTCTCACCAGACCTCGTAATGGAGACTTTTTTTATTGTCATTACAATTGAAAGTATGTTTAGTGCTTTGGTTGGAACTGTTTCGTGACAGCAAAAAGAAGAGTTTTCAGAAAACAACAGAAAAACAGCAAGAATTTTTTTAGAAGAAGAAAAACTGCATTTAAGCTTTATGTTATGTTTAAAATGCATTTAAGAGTTTATCAGTTTGAACCATTCTAAGCAAAGATGTTTCAATTGAACATCAATTGTAATGATACAAGTATGTTCTGATTAGAGGCTCTAATGTAGCACAAAGACCTCAAAAATTATATAACAACCTATGGGTCCCTTTCTCTCAATTCCCTCAAGACATTTTTAAAAATCTTACATATGTAAATAACTTTCATTCAGATGAAGATGATTTTTAGCAGGTACACTCTATGATTTTAAAGACCTCTTTCAAACCAGAAAATCTGTAAAAAATTATGATTTTTTCTGAGGGCAAAACCGGATTATTGCAGCTCTTGGGCTTTGGGAAGCAATTCACTGGCCTTGCCCTGGAGAGAAAGGCAACAAAGAAGCCACTAAAAGGCCATCAGGAGACACTGCTTGTGACAGCCTTAAGAGGCAGAACGGAGGAAGAGGGGGAAAAGGCTGAAAAAGACAGAGAAGAAGCAGGAGTAATAGGCCAAGCCTATATTCTTGGAGAAAAATCCAGGCAGTCCAAAGCAGAAGGAATGCAGCAGGACTATTCTGCCATGTCTGGAAATAAGAGATGAGCCAAGTAACAGCCTCGTGAAACACAACTGGAAATTCAGCCACAGACAACATTGATTTTTCTTTTCTCCACCCCCTATCCCCCTCTGGCACAGATGAAGATATATGTGTTTAGATCAACACACGCCCTTATTGAGTCTTGAGCAGAGAAGAGTCTGACTCAAGCATTTTTTATTTTTTTTTTGTGCAGTCCACAGGATTCCTGCGAGAAATCTGGGCAGACTACTAGGATAAACTGAGACCCAGCCTCTGCCCATAATCTATAAAGACAATTCAACCCCATTGTACTAGGTACTAGGTGGTTTAGAAAAAAAAACTTTGAAAAATGACCCAACAGACTTGCAACAAATCTTTCTAACCGCTAGGTCAACACTGTGTGTGATGTTTGTATGACAGATCATGACGGGAGGTGACAGACTTTCAGACCTTGGCTGAGAAGTAAGATCAGCTGGAGGTAGATGATTCCTGTCAATAGGTGAGCTTCCTGCAGCCAAAAGAGTGATGACCCGAAGCTAAGGAGGGATTTTTTTTATTCTATCTCCGTGTGTACACGTCCAGGTTTTTTTATCAACAAAGGAGTAGAAATAGGTGACAGTTCTTTAAAAGTGTGAATTACAAATGCCTCTGATTTGCTGGAAGAGATGGAGAAACTGATTCTGTGGACTTTGGACAGGGGAAAAGACTCGTTCTCCCTGACCTAGCCCTGTCCTCATCTTTCATCTTACACACACTACATGGACCCCTGCCTTTGCTCCACACACAGTGCCAGTCTCCACAGCCCATTTGTCAAACCTTCCAGCCAGCTCCACCTGTGTCACGCCAGCCCCTGGGCACGGGATGATTTCCCTGTGAAAAGCCACAAGGTCAGTCAGTGGCTGTTTGATCTTGCTTTACATCCCTCCTTAAAACCAACTCATTTATGTGACCCCTGGGCAGTGCAGGATGCTGGCAAAGCAGCTGGTGGGCTGAGGGGGCTGCTGGGGACACCAGCTGAGCTCTGCTGTCATCCCTTGGGTCTTCTCACTCCCTCAAAGCTCACCTTTGGGCATCTGCACTGCTTTGCAGACAGCAGAGGCTGGTAGCTCTGTGGAAGTTTCTCAGCTACATTTCCCTTTGCTGCAACAGGGTGATTCCTGATTTACACACTGGTGCAGCAGAAAAAAAGGAGAATCAGACCCATTACCCTACTGACACCCTTGCTATTATTGCAAGGACTTTTCCTCTGGAGCTGGCTGGTTCTTTTCTTTTAGGCTGTCACAACCCTGCTTGTCTCACGTCAACTTCTCAGGCCAACAAATGCCAGTCCAAGCCAACGAGTGCAGAAAGAAAGAGGCCTATGGATGAGGTTCATTATACACAAAAATTAGCTTGCCCCCCACAAATCTAGCAGAGAGCAAATGACTCATCTGGAAGGCTTGGGCTCAACTGATGACACATGAAGACTAAATTATATTAAGGTTAATGAACTTCAGGATGATGATTTGCACTTGACAGAATGCAGCACTTTATAGCAGCTGAGACAACATTGACTCCTTTTCATTCCTTTCCTGAGGACAACCTGCACTAAACAAAAAGAAGTCTGACACAAAGAGCTGTTGACAAGCATACAAAATGGAGCATAAATACTACCTACTATCCATAGCTACACCCAGGAGACCCTTGCAGCGTGTTTGAATATCCCCTGCTCTTTATTCACTGTAATAAGTGAAAACAAGCTCTCTTCAACCAAAAGTGCAACTGAACTTGTGTGGGAGGACAGCCTTTGTTTACCTGCTGCTGAAGCCAGAATGCTTCTTCCACATGTTCAACATGCACATTTGAACCAGTGCAGAAATACTGGCAAATCTCAAAAACAAAGTGAGGGTTTAAAATCCTCTCTATAGATGAAACATCTTCCAAGAGATAATTAATTGCTACTGCTACTTATTTGAGAGCCAAGAGCCATGTGTTTGGGCTATTCATGTCTGAAAATAAACATCTGATCTTGTTGTTGCTGTTGATGAGAAAATGCTTAGGAAAGGGTATCAGAGCACTTTTCAGCACAGCTGACAATATGGCTCCCTATTTCCCTGCTCTTTTACCTGCTACCTGCTGAAACTCAGCGTGCTTTCTTCATGGAGCCCTGCCTGCCTCTACAACAAACACCCTTTTCCAAAGATTGTGCTTTGGCTGTGTCTTCCCACCCCCTTTTGCGTATGTATGAGAAGAGCAATGAAACAAAGATGTTTTCTCAGGGGAATATTTCTGCATTTACTGGGTTGAAGACTGCTCAGAAAAAAAAACAAAAACAAACAAAAAAAAACCCAAACAAACCAAACCCAAACCACACAGACTTTACATGCATAAGAAACAAGCACACCAAAAATTCATGCCCATGGGCATTCCTGTCACATGCACCACAGACACTGCCCTCAAACACCCATTTCAATCTGCTGCCACTGTCTTCCAGCATTCCAACAACCTCCTATTTTTTCTGGTTAGTGCTCAGGAACTACAGCAATAATTCCTCAGGAACTACAGCACTAATTCCTCCTGATTGTAGCATCCACAACTGTACCAGAACTAGTCCACGGTATGAACTGAATCCCATCTATTTTATTTTTTTTAAAGCATCAAAATCCTAACTTCCATCTTTCAAAATATCAGCCTGGATGTACAGAGGATGAACAGATATCTCCAGGCAGTGTTGAACCAGCAGAGTCTCTCTGACCTTTGGACTCGCTTCCCTCACAACAGGGACAACCAAAGGCAAACACTGAGGGCAGCAGCCAATGATTCAGGATGTCCTCTAGCAGAGATCTTGCACTCTGTAAACAAATGACATTATTAACATGCCCAGTAGAGGCTTGGTTTTGGCTCGTTCTCTTTCTCATTTGAATTAATTTCCAAATAAGACCATTTATGACCTTTATCTGAAGCAGCATTTATGCAAGCCAATACTTTGCGGGCCAGCGTCTGCGTTGCAGGGTGGAAGACACCAGGAGCTAAAAGAAATAAAGTGGGTTTCTGCTCCAAAACAAAGTAAGAACCAGGAAATGCCTTTAGACAAATAAATCACGACTTCAAATCAGCTGCAATAAAGGAGTGGTGGAGTTTCTCCATGGAGTCAGAAAAACTCTGGGTCTGGCTTACCCAGAGCAGGCTTCTGCCACTTTTTTTTTTTCCTGGTGACACTGAGATGCAGTGATGCAACAGCTGTAACACAGGCCAGAAAGGCTCTCAGGAGTTTACTCCAAACAGTGGTGACTGTCACAAAAGTGGCTGTCAGTTTCAGCAAGGCTCAAACCTGTTTTGGATTGTTTGCAGTGCTGTGATTTCCTCTGCAAGACAGTCAACCATGACATGGGGAGAGTGGGAACAACATTCTGCATGGGACTTCCATGGGTGTCCCAAACTTTTTAAAAAACCTGAATTTAATGGAAAAACAGTGCTAGATAAGTCATTCAAGCTTAGCCTCTTTGTGGCCAGAACTAAGCTTCAGAGTGTAACTCTGCTACCTGTAATTATTGACTACTTGTCCCTCCCAAGCCCCAGCTGCCCAGACACTGAAGGGGGGATGCAGTGCCTTGCTAATGACCTTGACATTGCTCTTCCTGCTGTAGCATGGACTACTGCTATAAATTTGGTTATCTCTCTCTAAAATTTGATTTGTTCTCTGTTGAATAGAAGCACGGATTTCCCAGCTGAGTTACACATTACGGGGAAAAAAAAAAAAAAAAAAGGGTTCCCTTTTGGGTTTTTCAGCTTGCCATATTTCAGTTTGCTCGACTCTCCACTTCTTGTTTTGTGCTGCCTCCACATCCCTTCTTACTTGTTCCATTCTGAGGGAAAAAAAAACCATTTCATCCTTTTCCATCAGCCATTAATTATTCTCCTTACTCTACACCCAGAAACCATTGTAACTCCCCAGCATCCTTGCAGAGCCATAGTGCTCTCAGTTACCAACAGCAATGCAATCTGTGGGTCTGTGTAATTCTGATTTATGTAGTTCTGTATAACTTATTTCTTTGCTGCTGAACAGACTCAGACATACTCTGCATCAACACAGTTCCTTCTCCCATTCCAGTATTTAGATGCTCAGCTAGCTGATTTTCATAGGAAAAATATCTTCACTTTCTACAAGGCCTTGGTCATAGGCATTACTCAGACACCCCATTGACCAGCTACCTTTAAACAAAAATACTTTAGTATTTCCAAACCATTCAAGGATATCTGAGCCTTCAAATGCTACTGAGCATATCCATAGGTGTTTTATTGGGACAGATGCAAGATCTGGAAGTATCTGTTTCTCTGTCCCTGAATAGACAGAGAGGAAATAAAATCCCACTGAAGGAAACATGGAATAATTATAAAACTTCAAATGGAATTTTTTTTTTTTGTTGTTGTTTTTTTTATAAGAACTATTTTCCTTAAATATGAAAATTACATATTGTAAAATACGATAATATTTTACAATAATTAAAATAATCTTATTCTAAAATATTTTAAAATAAGATAAATAGAAAATGACACGGTAAACACCTGACATCTAGTAATGAATGAAAAAAAGTTAATTTTTCCCCTACTTGATGCTGGCATTATTTGGTAATTTGCTGACAGAGTGTTTTGCTCCACAGGAGAAAAAAAGAAATGCCTAAAAGAAAATACTTAAATTACAGCCTGTGTGTGATACTTTCTGCCCACTTGCCACTGGGAAAAAAAAAATTCTATCAGGACACAAGCAATGACAGACATTTAAACACAAACAGTAGGCATAATAAATAAATAAAACAAATCATTTGAGGTAGGACATTGAACATGGGAGGTCTATTTGAAAGTCAAGCAGATCTGTCCCCATGACCAAGAACAGGGAGGGCAAACCTCTGAAAGCCTCTGCTTGTGGTGTTCAGTCCATGCCATGCTCTAGGTTTTTCTCAGAGCAGCTGAAGAAGTTGCTGGTGTGCTGGTGGCTCAGAGTTTCCTAAAAGCAGGCTGGAGGAGTTCACATGTGGCACCTGAATTGGTGTATCAGCTTTTGTAATGCTATTTTAATTAAAAGAAGATGCAGGGGTGAGGTATGTGCTTGTGGGAGGGAAGGAGGAATTGGGGGGAGGAAAGAAAAAGGAAAAAAAAAATAACCATTTTAACTAGAAGCCCTGCCTGTATCTTCTCTACTTACTGACTTAAATACACAGATTACTATAGCTGAGGGATATTAAATGTGAATCCTGCACAGTACATTTTTAGGAGATATAAAAATCCAATGTACTGTAAAATTTATAGCTTCCTCTCCCTCCCCCCCCAAAAAAAGAAAAAAAAAACCCTACTGGTAGAATATATAAATTTTGCTGAGGCTCTAAGACGTGCCATAAAACCTCTCTGTCACAGATACAGTTGGTGTTACAGCAGGTATTTCTATAACGAAGATTTGCAATAATTTGGGGGTTTTGTACATCGGGTGGCAATGCTGCAGTGCTTTAGGCAATATGCCCGTAATGTCCAACACAACAGAATGCCTGTTGGGTCTCATTTCATGTATATAAATTACATATAATCTGAACAAACACCAGTGGTGGGACCCATATATAAACAGCCTTAATATTTCAACACCTACGCGGACCTAGGTGGTTAAAAAGGTGGTTGCAAATGATTATTTCTCTACCAAGTTCACGTGGAGTAGTTTGCTCGGTTTAATAATAGTCTATCTTGTTCAGGCTGAACAAACTGGTCCCTGTGGGGGGAGAGAAAAAAAGAAAAAAAGAAAAAAGAAAAAAAAAAAAAGAAAAAAAGAGCAGTAATAAATCAATAGCTCAGATGTAATCTTAGGTGTCTAGAATGCAGAGAGGGATTCTGGAGCATAAAGGCACTGGTTGTCTATTGTCATTCAGACACGAGCTGCATCAGAAAAGGGCTTGTGGGAGCCTGATAAGAGTTGGTCAAAAGTGGGCCATAAATCATATGTAGGCAGTGTTCTGCTGATTTCACACACACACACTCACAGGGAAAAAAGAAAAAAAAAAAAGAAAAAAAGATAGAAAAAAAGAGAAGGTGATAGATCTGCAATTTACTGCTTATCACATCTGCTAGAAGTTTCATAATACAAAAGCCTGACCTTCAATGAATAAACACCCTACTTGACTACCTGCTTCTGCCTGAAAATACGGCACTTCAGACTCCAAAAAGCTTTGAAATGGAGCTACAAAAAAATGATGTGACATCTTCGGGTTTAGCAAGCTTCTCTTGGTTGCCAGCAGTTGAGTAGCTGTCACTTCAGTTACCAGTAGCCACTTTAACTTCAGATGCACAGTGTTTATTGAAAGGAACTGGGTGCTTATTCAAAGACACTAATAGCCTATGGGGAAAAATGTAGTTCAGAGCACGAGGATTATGGAAAGAGCAATGTGCATGGCTCTTTTCCTTACATTTACTTTCTGCTTCTGCCTAAAGACAAAATAAAAAGCAGCAGCAGCACTGATTAGAGAGATGTGTCTGTGCTGCAACACAGGCACCTCAGCTGGGATTCCAGCCACAGGTGACTGGTGCTGTTCATTTTTTCAGTCCTTTGGAAGGGTTGGGTTTTGTTTTGTTTTGTTTTGGTTTTTTTTGGGTTTTTTTGTTTTTTTTTTTTGACAATTTTATCCTTGATTCTGATTAACACTCAAAGCTCTGGGAATTCCATTAAATGTTGCATATTCATTATTTGAAGACTAAACAGTTTGGAATGTTTTCCCAATTTTTTTTGAATGGACAGCCTGATCAAGATAATTTGTATCTGACATTTAATCTGTTTTCAGTTACACCTTACTGAGAGCTTGATGCAGATAATACCTATTGTTCAAGTTAACCCCCTGTGTTTTGAACAAACTGGGAGGGACTGAATTGCTGCATTACAGGAAAGATCCTAATAATATGAATTGCAAGCTATCCCTTAGCAAATCCACAAGTCTCACAAATATTAAGCCACAGAGGACAAATCCACTCTCTGCCTCAGTATCATACAATGGGAGAAAAGGAGTATGGGATTAAAGCCAAGCACCAAAATAAACAGAAGTTTTTCCCAAGGTGTTCACACCTCCTGTGATGCACTGGTCCATCAGATTGGAGTAAAGGCTGTCTTGGAATGAGACAAGGGTCAACCATTGCTTACAAAAATGAACTGATCGCTACAAAGATAGTGAAAAGTCATTTGAAGTGTTTATTTTCTAGATTTTTGTTATGGTACCTTTACAAGAAATCTGGCCTTGTAAGTTCAAGGTCCAACCAGCTGGTCCATAGGTAAACAGAGAAAGGGAGAAAAAATGGGACATCTGGTAGACCACTCATGTGGGGACCCCTTTGCATGTTAAAATACCATATGACAGTAGAGGGTGTGCACAGGATGGCCCCAGAACAGCAGTCCCCCCCTCAGCAGAAGGGACTTTACTGCTCCCAGATAACTCACAGGGACAAGCTTTACTTTTCCTTGCTCAGCTGCAGTGACTTTGGTATTTCATCACGTCCAACAGCAGCTGTTAGTGAGAAAACAAGAAGGGCACCAACCTATTTAGAAACCATTCCTCAACAACCTGGAAGTAGGGAAAAATGAAAACATCTCGGGTTTGGATCCTGGTACAAGTTCTCTGCGTGGTCTACTTGCCTCTGCTGAGCAGCCTTCACAGTCAGAGAGGACAAGGGTTATCAATCATGTCAGAGCACTTTAACGAGGCAAGCAAGCTGCAAACACCTCGCAGAATTTATGTCACTGGGGAAGAGCCATTAATTTGGGTTTCCAGCTTCCTGCTCAGACAAAATTAAAAAACAAAATATTGAATATAGAGTCATTTGATTTAACGCGTGCAAATAGGTAATTGAGTGTGTGTCTGCTGACCTTCCCTAAAAGGGAGGGCATAAATATTCCTGCTGAGTTTCACAAACCAAACAAACTCTTATAATAAGTAAAAAAAAAAAAAA
>VXBN01005093.1:18593-86620 GCA_013397395.1 Sinosuthora webbiana
AAAAAGTCAATTTAATTATTTTGTATATGTATTTGTTCACCTTGGTTTGCTGGGAAGAGAGATCGATTCCTTTGTTAAAAATTATGTTTGGAAGGGGAAAGGACTTTAATTTGTATAAAGTGCTTTCCAGGAATTAACATTCTCCCTGCTTGAAGGAGAAAAACTGCGCCATTAGATTTCATTGATACTAAAGAAAAAAGGTTTTTATTGGGTTTGGTTTTATTTTTCTTTTTGTAGGGGGGAGAAGAGGGTGTTAATCAAGGTTCCTGGAAGGAGGGGGGAGTGGTTTAGATTTTGCAGTGCTTTACCATGCTTGTGTGCACCCCTTTTTGTCTTTGTGTTTTCTGTATCCCTGGATGCACATGAATAGAGTGCAGAGGCAGGAGCAGAAAAGCCTTGCTGGTATCACTCCTACTTGCACATCAAAATTAGCAAATGAAATAATTCTTTTCCACGCACAGCCTGTAAATCCCTACCCTCCCCAAACACAAAAGATCTACTTCCAAACCTCTTAAAGTTCAATATTATACTAAAAACAGATCTTCCCCATCTTCTGATGTCCCATTCTTTCTGCCAAGGTGTAATATCTCAGCTGAGTGATCTCAGGACAACTCCACAGGAAACCTTGTCCTCCTGAACCAGCTTCAGTGAGCTTTGGCCCAGGTTTCTTCTTTTACACACCCTGCCTTCAGAAATTTACTCAGAAAAACACAGGGCTACTCAAAACTTCATCCATTTTCAAGCCCTAGTAGTCAGAAAAATTCCTGTCCCGAAACTACCAGGGTCCATTAATTTTGGCAATTCCCTGGCAACTCCAGCTAGAGTCAGTATACGGGTCTACTCAAAATTTTATCCAATTTTCAAGCCCTAGTAGTCAGAAAAATTCCTGTCCCGAAACTACCAGGGTCCATTAATTTTGGCAATTCCCTGGCAACTCCAGCTAGAGTCAGTATACGGGTCTACTCAAAATTTTATCCAATTTTCAAGCCCTAGTAGTCAGAAAAATTCCTGTCCCGAAACTACCAGGGTCCATTAATTTTGGCAATTCCCTGGCAACTCCAGCTAGAGTCAGTATACGGGTCTACTCAAAATTTTATCCAATTTTCAAGCCCTAGTAGTCAGAAAAATTCCTGTCCCGAAACTACCAGGGTCCATTAATTTTGGCAATTCCCTGGCAACTCCAGCTAGAGTCAGTATACGGGTCTACTCAAAATTTTATCCAATTTTCAAGCCCTAGTAGTCAGAAAAATTCCTGTCCCGAAACTACCAGGGTCCATTAATTTTGGCAATTCCCTGGCAACTCCAGCTAGAGTCAGTATACGGGTCTACTCAAAATTTTATCCAATTTTCAAGCCCTAGTAGTCAGAAAAATTCCTGTCCCGAAACTACCAGGGTCCATTAATTTTGGCAATTCCCTGGCAACTCCAGCTAGAGTCAGTATACGGGTCTACTCAAAATTTTATCCAATTTTCAAGCCCTAGTAGTCAGAAAAATTCCTGTCCCGAAACTACCAGGGTCCATTAATTTTGGCAATTCCCTGGCAACTCCAGCTAGAGTCAGTATACGGGTCTACTCAAAATTTTATCCAATTTTCAAGCCCTAGTAGTCAGAAAAATTCCTGTCCCGAAACTACCAGGGTCCATTAATTTTGGCAATTCCCTGGCAACTCCAGCTAGAGTCAGTATACGGGTCTACTCAAAATTTTATCCAATTTTCAAGCCCTAGTAGTCAGAAAAATTCCTGTCCCGAAACTACCAGGGTCCATTAATTTTGGCAATTCCCTGGCAACTCCAGCTAGAGTCAGTATACGGGTCTACTCAAAATTTTATCCAATTTTCAAGCCCTAGTAGTCAGAAAAATTCCTGTCCCGAAACTACCAGGGTCCATTAATTTTGGCAATTCCCTGGCAACTCCAGCTAGAGTCAGTATACGGGTCTACTCAAAATTTTATCCAATTTTTAAGCCCTAGTAGTCAGATGCATAGGTTGAAAAATTTCTTTCCTAAAACTACCAGGGTACACTAATTTTGGCAATTCCCTGGTAGCTCCAGCTAGAGTCACTATACGGGTCTACTCAAAATTTTATCCAATTTTCAAGCCCTAGTAGTCAGATGGATGGGCTGAAAAGTTCCTGTCCCAAAACTACCAGGACAAGCTGATTTGGGCAACTCCCTGGCAACTTCACCCAGAGTCCATTTTCCGCCAGAACAAGAGCTCAACTGCGTTTTGCCATTCAGCAGCTTGCAGGGAATTAGAAGAAAATAAAAAAAAAATCCACGAACCATATGGAGGAAACACAGATTAATCGGTTTAGGAAGCTCACGTTCTACGTGCGTGCTCGTCAGGGAAAGGGCTGAATTAGAAACACTGCTCAGCAGAAACAGCTGACTCATGTTGCTGCAGATCGAATTGAGTAAAAAAAAATAAAAATACTTGGAGGCTAATGGAAATATGTCATTCTCCCAGCCCTAAGCCAAGGAATATTTATGTATTACCACAGACCCGTGTCCTGCATGAAAACCTCGGCTGAAAGTTGGTTTCTCTCAATCTCAGGCTTTGTGTTGGTCTGGGAATCCCACCTTATGGGAATTCAGCAGACATCCCCACACATCCCCCCTAAGGTTTGTGCCCTCACATCCTACAGTGGACACTTTGAGGCAAAATGAGGAGAAAGAGTGATCAAGAGGTGGAATGACTGTGAAAACTGCAGAGCAGCTCACAAAAGGGAGCTTAAAGAGAGCTCTTCCCAGGAGGAAGGAAAGGATAATTAGAGTTTAGTGAGAGTCACTCTCTTCCCTTTCAACACAACTCATAAGGGATATGTGTTGATTACCAAATGAAAGAGGATAATGCATTGCTGAGAGACTGTACTGTGCAAATATTCATTTGAAAATGTTTACACTACAAATTTAGCTCATTTCCTGCATATCTATGCACAGATGGTAATTTTCTCAGATTCAAGTCTGGTTGAGAAGAGGGGGGAATGCTCACAGGAGTGCTAGCAAATTCAAAAGGATCTCTACCTAGCAATAGCACGAGCATTTTGTTTTCTTCCTTTTTTTTCTCCAGCTTTCATTCTGTAAAATATTAATCTCCTTTGCACACTTGAAGTTTTATAATGGCTGTGCAAAACTACAGGCAACTGCAAAATATTTTCTAAGCAAAAGGCTCCAAAGCAAATTTAACACATTAAGAAATTATGAAAAATTGAACTTTTGTCTTAATACTGAAAATTAAAATCCGCTTCTAATTACACATTCTCCCAATTGGTTACAAATTCCAAATAAAGCCATCCAGCAGCCTCAGTTACACCTTTTTTTCCCCCCCATCTCATCTTGAGCTCTAAGTCAGTGCTGAGATGTGCATGGGAAATATAAGCTGCTGGATACTTTTCCTGGCTGTATGCTGTAAACAGATTATTCTTACCCAATTACTAATTTAGGACTAATTTGTTTAAGTTTTAATTCTTCTGTAATTTGTTCTTCCTGTAGAAAAAAACAGATCTGATCCTGTAGTCGACAGCTATGGCCTGATTCACATCCAAAAATGACAGAGAGGTCACCCTTCCTTCACCAAGTGCTTTTCCCCCTTCTCCATCCAAATTATTAGAGTAAGAGAAGTACAAACCCTTCTAAAATTTAGTGTAAATAACAGAGACATTTCACATCAGGAGAGATGCTTCCTGCAGGTGCAGGACATACTTTTAAGCTCTTCTGCATGACAATAAGACTTTTGCAGAGGGTATTGAAGGTTATGGCTGCACAGAAGGAGCACAGCTCCAGAGAACAAGAATTTAGAGTGAACATCAGGGGAGTTGTCAACAACCTTGACAGTAAAAGCTCAGTTCTGAGTATATTTTAACTGTGATCATTCCAATTCCTTCCATGCCCATTATTAAAAAGTCAAGTGTACTGCAGAGAGCAGAGTAAGAACAAGTATCAGTGTGGCAGACAAGGCAGAGTCAAAGTCAGGAAAGGGCCTTGGAACAGAATAATGAGCCAGAGTTCCCACTCTGCACTCCTTAAGTATCCTGTGCTCATTTTAGGTCCTCCAGTGAAAACACTGGAAGTAAAAGATACTTCTGAGTTAGGACAAATAGCCTCATCAGTGTGCTTTGGAGGTCTGTACCATAATGCTGGGAAAGTCCTCTTGGAAGACTTCAAGGAATCAAAATCTGTGCAGGAAGACTTTTCTTGAGCAGCAGACCTCATCTCCACCATGTAAAACATTTCGCAGCTTGTCTCATTACAGCCTTTGTAAAAACACTGTCTGAGAGCAGTGGTGCATAAATGAATTATTCAAGTTTTACAGCAAATCACACTGATCTTGTGTGCAGCTTCTTAATGCACTCTAAGTGAGCCCTAGGAGGCAAATCATAGCAGGCAAGGGGTGTAATGTAAACCAAGTTTTATTAGCCACAAAAAGCTACGCTACAATATTTATTAAATATCAGAGACAGCGCATTTAAATACGTTTGATTTGGTGATAGCCAACGTTGTGTCTATCCTCCCTAGTGTCAAAGGTTGTTGGTTAAAAGAAAGAAAACAAAACCAAACAAAAACGACAACAACAAAACCACCACCCAACAACATCAAAACCAAAAATAGCTGTTTATTTTCTCGTCACTTCTGTTAATATAACAGGTCCCCTCTATTTTGCAAATAGGGATTTTCAGCAAATTAACCATGTGTCACAAACAGTCTGCAACTCTCTAGCCTTAATACTTTGCCAAAAAGCAAAAAAAAAAGATACATTAGTATGTCAGCATCCACTTGTTATCAGCACGAGCTCTGTGGTCCCTGCTGCCCTTAACAGCCTGGGAAACACACACCTCCCACAGCTCCCTGCCTTGCCCTCAATAAACAGCCCCCAAACACCCTCCTGATATTTTCTTATTTTAGGCAGCTGCCTCTTGTACTGCTAACACAGAGCAGACCCTCAAAACCAAAACTATTCCTGACAGAGTTCCATTTTTTTTTTTTTCCACCCCCCCCAATATGGTATGAAATGTAAAAGGCAGCTTGGCAAAGCCTCTTTCCATACCTCTGCCCTTCCCTTACCTCATTAATTGAATCTCAGGAAAAACCCAAGCATGGCTTCACATGACACAAATCATCCTTTATCTCTGGCCAAGGAGATAAGTCCAAGTCCAGACAGACAATAACAATAAAAAGAAATTAAATATACCAAAGTACACAATGGGCAGACACTCGCTGGTAAATATTTAATGCTCTGATAGCACAATTTGGGTATTTGTAAAATGCATCTGGTTTTCCTTTGTGAGAGTATCTCCCTTGCAGTCTCCCAGCTTTGATCTATAAAATAATAAAATAATTTAATATAAAATAATTTTAAAAAAATAACTGGTGACTTCTCCTTGTGTCCTGAATACTGACAGAAGAGGAAGTGCTTAAAATTATCCCCCCCAAAGCACATAGTCTTGTAGCATGGAAGTCCAAGTCTCCCGTCCTTTTCAGCACAGGAGGAAATATAATTAATATGTCAAGACAGGGCATGGGATCTGATGGTGGTGCAAAATACAGTAAAGCAAAGATTTTGTCTGAAAATTTATAGACATTTTCTAGCACTTCTCACTCTCAAGATCACTGAATCCTCATTCTCTTTCTCTGAATTCACTTGTTTCCTTTCATTTTCTTCTCACCGAGTAAGCTCCAAGCTCCAGAGATGACTGGTATGTGCCATCACTTCTTCCTGCCCTCACCAGTGTTTAGCAGCAGAAACCACCATGAGCCTGAAATTCTATAATTTATCCTTTGTTTCATTTTCCTTCCTCCTCTTACCAAAAGAATCCATTACATTACTACCCTTTTGTTGGTTTTTATTTGTTTGGGGTTTTTTTAAGGCCTTTTTATGAGCAGCTGCATAAACAGGATAACCAGATTGATACCTTTAAACTGAAGAAAGGAACAATCTTTTTTTTTTTTTTTTTTCCAAATGGAAACTTCCCAACATTTTTCTCCTTAGATATTTACATAAGCACTTTCTGCTGTTTCATTGGCCTTTTGTCACCTTGCTTTTCAAAACAAAACAAAAAACTTAGTTGCGGAATAAGGTAAAACTTTCTGCAAAAATATTAATTCCTTCTGCATGATTTTGAATTGATTGTACCTGGAACAGAGGCCACTAGACCAAGATTTGATAGAATTATGGAGTACACAGCAAAAATAACAGTAAGTCTTCACTGCAGCCGGACACAACAGATGTTTCAGAGGAATGAGCAAGTTTCCATTACAGCCCAGATGTGTAACATACACAGAAAACAGCAATGGGAACCCAAAGGAAAAATGATGCCACTTATAGCCATCCATGAAGAGATTATTTTCCTATAGAAGGAGCAATCAAACAGTTGTCCAGCTACTTAAAACAAGAGATGTTCATCTTTCAGACATACACGTTTGATGACATGCTGCTGAAACTGGCCTGGGAATCCAGCAGCTTTACAGGACACACTGGCTGGAACAGAATTTGCCTTTTACTACAAAAACACTTCTGCTTCATGTACCTCGTCATCACCAGAAAAAACTAAACTGAAACAACCACATCGCTGTTGATGCATGGACACAAAATATGATTACCAAAAATGCCATTTTCCCGGCTGGGTTTTCATTTCATCTCCAGTTGTATTCTTTCTCCATATACTAGGAACTGCTCTTATCAAATACAAGGGGTGCAAATATTTAGTGCTCAAATATTAAATATTGCAAACTTCTGAAGGTAAGTTCATTACCAAAGGAAAGTATAAACAAGGAGATGATAAAACAGTCATCATAAAATATGGTAATAATCCCTTCAATGGCATATCTTGCTGTTGTAATTAACTAGTAATACATTCCTCCCATGTTTCATAGGGAGTTTTACTGCCTTAATATATAACTGGAGCTCTTTAGCAGAATCAGCATAACTCAATCATCATTTCCCTTTTCCATCTACTGTGGTCAAGATTCATTTCTACAGAGAAGTTTTTTTTCACCTCCTGCCTCACAAATCCATCACGCTTTGACCAAGAGAGTATCCAAACTCTACCACAACACTCTTAACTGCTGTGTCATTGATTGTGGATGTTTCCTGATAGACAGCCCGAGTCAAATTTGGGATTAAAGTCTGTGTTATGTCTTCTAAGCAACTATTAGACTGTACCAAAGCTGTCTTTTATATGCAATTCTGCAAGCCTCTCCCTTTTTCCCCACTCTTCTTCATTGTAGAAAATCTGATAACTGGTATTGACTGACTGTTTTTATAAAGAGATCATAAGTAATCAGTTCAGACTGAGTTTTTTTTCTTAAATATTCCTAAAAATAATCTGGTTTTCTGGTTATTTATCAAGGGAACAAGTTTGGTTTATAAATTTAAGTTTCTCTAACACATGCTGTTTCAGGAGGGCCCACCATCAACAGCTTCACAGATCGATGAGACCCTGAATATTCACAAATATTTTGATTTTTTTTCCCCTAAAAGAAAACACATGCTACTTAACAATTGAAGCAAATTCCATTTCTTTAAGTGCAAATCAATTCCCAGTGAAATTCTTCCCAGGGAGAAAGGAAAGTTGGGTCTGCAGTGCTAAACTTCCTTCAGGTCACATTCCCTCACAGTGATTCCAGGAGTCTTGATTTTCCAGTGCTTAAAGACATCTCATAAGACAAAGAAGCAACCACTCCAGAAAGCTTTAAAAAGTTTACATCTAAACCCCTAAAACTCAGAGAGGCAAAATTAACTAATCGCAAAAGTGAAAATTACATGGGAACATCCTGCAAACTTGCTTCACTTTGCCACAAATCGTGCTGGGCGTTTGCAAGATCTGGACTTTGACTCAAAACTGATTTTATAAATAAAAACAGCTTCAAAACGCATAACTGTTGGCATGCTGACATTGCATGGGACTTGCCAGTGAGGAAATCCATCTCTTTGTGTTATCCAAGTGAAATCAGTTTGACCCTTTTTGGCGTGTCCTTACACACACACACCCACCCCAAATTTAAGATTTTAGCTCTCTGCTGTGTCTGCAAGCACAAGAAATAACCACAGCACCCATCAAGCAGACCAGCTGATGTTTCCCAGTTTAAAACACTGCTTTCAGACCAATGCAGTCACTTGGAAGGACATTCTTAAGACCTGGTGGGGTTTGTTTTACACTGAGATTTGGGGGAGCTGGTGGTTTGATTTTGGGGTCGGTTGATTTTATTTGTACTCAGAGAAATACTGAGATGAAAGCTGGGAAGTAGCATGTGAACTGGCTAGGCCACCACAGCAAGTAAAAATTCATGAGAGCTGGGACTGCAGGCATCTCAAAATAAATGCACAGCTCTTCACATTACTCTGCTTTTCTCATGCTTAAAAGTATTCTTCCAACCACTTAACCGTTTCATGCTTTGAAATAAAAGCTTGAAATTTGTCAGCAGCTGCTCTGGCATTGGATAAGTGCTTTTTGATACTTCATAAAAAAAAGTTACCTAAAGTGGGTCACTTTATAAGCTGTTAGGGAAAAATAATAAAATCAGTTCACACCTAATCAGAAAATATTTCTTTGACTTTAACAGCTAAATTCTCTCCTGCCTGCATCTCCAGTGGGTCAGCTCCTGTCTGAAGCTGCAGAGACAAAGCAGGCCTGTGCTTAAAAAAATCTCTCCTTCAGGTGCCAGGCGGGGAAATGGGAAAAGGAAAACCTCTCCTGCAGTCTCAGGGGTCTCCTCCTCGCTGCTCCCATCATATCAGCTACAAACACTTCAACTTCTTTGCCAGTGAACAACGGTCCCATAAATAACAGCCACTTGCTCTACATAATCCTGATTTATTCCCAGACAGTCTGTGTTGTACCCTGGATCCAGCCAGTAGGGAAGAAATATTATGGCTCTAAGAGAGGATCACGGAGCTAGACATGCTAGAAAGGGTAAATTAACTTCACCAGGCTGACAAAGGTACTACATTTGATACAGTTTTTGGCATGTAGCTATCTAAATACTTCAAGAAAGTGTTAAAATGGCCGTGTAAATGTGTAATTGTACATCTTCAAGAATATTCCTTAAACTTTGTTAGACAGCACGATCTTTTAAATTTAAAAAAAAATAAAATCATTACCCTCTATTCCACTTTCCATTTCAAAAGTTCTCACTGGTTAAATTTTGCTCTTATTTCAGCATCTAAAATTTCCACTCATTTTGGGGAGAGCAGACTTATGTCAATGAGGCATATTTTGAAAATTACCCTGGCAATGCAACGAAGAGCTGCAGTGCTAGATGTATTACAAATGGAATATTTTACTAATGCTGGCAGTGCCAATACAATCTACTTCAGCTTATATTGCCGTGCCATAAATACATTGTGAGATAATGAAAACTGCCTGGTACAGGAAAATGCCATTAAACAAGCCTATTTTTGTCACTCAGTTTGCCCAAAGTAAACAAGGGGATGCTCAGATCAGCTTAGTGCTTCATAAATCACTGTGTTAATAAAAAAAAAAAAAAAATAAAATAAAAANAAAAAAAAAAAAAAAACCAAAAAAAAAACCCACTATAAAAAAACTGGTACTAAAAATATTTCTGAATGACAAAGTTCTCATTTTTTTCTGAAATAATTTTGTATCTCTATTAAAATTAGTTGTTTACATTAAAATACTCAAAAGTATTTTAAATAAGTTTAATATCAGATACTAGAATGTTAACATTTTATTTCATTCGCAAAAGGTCATTATTAACATAGGGATACACTCTAAGAATTGCAGAGATAGACTAAATAAGGCCAAAAATCTTCAGCTTACATCCATCAGTTTCTGAGGAATTGCACAGACAAAAACTTAATAGATGCAACACAACATATTCAGCAATACTAGTATAGATCAACACTGAAGAGAAAGTGTTAATATATGAAGCCTAAAATTCATATTCCTACAAACTTCAGAGAGAAGTTTCTAATTCTTCTGCAAAGCAGAAAAGAAGAAATATAATCTATTCTATTAAACTAATTAAGTAAATCTTGCCAATGAGTTCACCACGTTTCAGAAAGATCTCACCTAACGATTCCAAGTTTTTCTGCAGAAAAACTATTTCCGGTTATTAGTATTATATTCAATATTTCAAAGAATAACTGGAATAAGGAAAGGGTTCTTTTACCTCCTACTTACAGAAGTTAAGGGTTTTTTTGAGTCTGGTTTGGTTTATTGCACTTCTGTGAATTGTTTGTGGGAACAGAGAGTGGGAGAGAAGACCTGAAGTGAAAATGTTTAAGAACCAACACAGAAAATTATTTAAAAAAATATTCCCAGCAGTTTCCATCAAGGTTTCTGTGGGTTTTTTTATGTATCTAATATTATCCTTACTCAGAGAAATGCAAAGGGGCATTTTCTTTTACATCTATTTTTCCTAGCAATGCATTATTAGGCAATAATAATTAAACCTCCTGTAGCTGCTCAAGGCATTTTGATGCCTCTGTACCCTACATGCTAATTGTGACTAAAACACAGGTGCAGAAACCAAAATATATATTTTTGGTGTGGCTTCACCTGGAATGAGGACAAAGCTCTCTTTGGACCAAGCAGCAAGTGTGACCTCATGATTTCCTGGTGTTGGGAGCTGCTAGCCAGCCTCTGCTGTCAGCCACACTTCTGCAGTTCAAACTGAGAAAACTGAGTTATTCCAGATTTAAATTAACTCAAAGGAGAAGATGGACTTTTAGTGACTTTCACAGCCTTCATTGGAACACTGATCTGTCATGTTTGCAAGAATCTGATGGTAACACAGAACAGGAATAATGGGGAACAAAAGTTATGTTATGTCAGGGTATTCGTATCTCAGTATGCTTCAAATGTGTGGAGAGTTGTCTGGTTTTGGTTTTTATTTTCAATCTTTAAACTTATACTACATAAAGAAGGAAAACAATGCAAGCCCAGTTATACTGGGCCAGCAGAAAAGGGCCAAAAGTCCAAAAATGCCTTGAAATAAACTACAAGATTCTCCAAGATGTGAAGCACACAGGACAGAATATGTCAAACCCATAAAAATTTTCACTAGTTAGACTCCAAAAGATCAAGGCTGATAGATTTGATCTAATTTTCTCATTAAAGAAGCTTCAAGCTTCTTCAAGAAAGAATTTCAGATTTTCACATCCACTGGAAAGTAGACTTCTAAAAGTCTTAGGGACAGATTGAGAAATTTAATATCACAGACTACAAGTCAGTAACCTCTGTGACTCTTTAAAAGAAAAGGAACAAGAACAATTTTTCCTGAGAGTCATACCCCAAAATTATGCATCTGGTGGACAAACCCAGACAGGAGGTGACATGCAAAAGTGACAAAGCAAAACTAAAAACACATAACACCGTGCTTTAGAAGAAACCTTTTCAAAAATTTTCCCTATGGATTAAATTCAGAGGTTGGAGAATTTTCAGCCTGTGTCTTAACCAACAGAATTTTCAGCCTCCTTTTGTCTTGTTTGCCATTTAGGAGTGCAGGATCTATCCTTACAAGAAGAAACAGACTAAGAGAGAGGTTATGCTTGCATTCAGCTGGCTAAGAATGTTGGCTTGTTGAGAAGACCCACAGATTATACTTTGTAAGTCCTTTGGATGGACTTAAGCTTAAGTTGCCCCTGTACTGAGCACTGAAGCCATATCCAACACAATTAGCTTCACTGTAACTCAGCAGAGCACATAACAACCAGGTACCGCTGAAGCCAAGGTCTTGGCTGGAATCAAAGAGCAGTGGAGGATTTATATGGCTATGGAGACCATCTACAGTTACACTGAACAGGATTAAAAAACCCACACCCATTTTAAAGAACATAAATCTCCGGGTTTTAAGGCATGAGCCAACTTTTCTCTGAGAAGAGGAGAAACTTTCCCCTCCAAGTAAGTTATTCCACAATGGTGGTGGGGAGAAGCATCGTTTCCAACCACAGGAAAGAGCTTCATACAATCAACTGTGATCACCTGGTGCTTCAAGCATGGTCCTTGCACACCAGGGCAATTCCTGTCTTACCTCAACCGGACCTACAAAACTTCAAGGGTTCAAATAGCTCTTTTGGGACAGCAGTAAAAGTAAATGAAGTGATCACAGCAGTAATATGGAGCGGTGCTAATATTGCAAACATATAAAAGTTACATTCTTAGCATTAAACTGAATGTGGACAAACTCAAAACAAAACAAGGCATTAATTGTAAACGAGCAGGAAAAATAAAAACCTCTGAAAGGTGTAGCAGGTCCTCAGTAATCCCATTCTCACTGTTACCAGCTGCTGCTCTTAAGCTGAAAAATCAGATCAATGCAAGTTGTTGGGAATGTCAAGTTATTGTCTCTTATACCCTGTGTGTAAAACCTCCAAGCCACCAGTTCTCCAAACCCTTGAAACTCTCAATTGCTATCCTTGCTTCTTGCTCCTTCTCAAACAACCCCAGAAGGATATAAAGTCAAAAGGGAGAGGAGAAAGAGGCTGAGAAAAGGGAGCTACATACCCAGCTGACATTTTGTTATGCTGTGCAATGGGGTAGATGCAAATTCAAGGAGAACTGTGGGGATGGCAAAAGGAAAAGAGAGAAACTCCATGGGGTCTCTTGGGTAAAATCCATGCCTGAGTTTCACCACAGCTACTGTAGGGAGAGAAACATGGCCTAATTCTTTCCACAGTCAATTTGTGAGCAGGTGTGCTAAAGCAAGAGATTCCTGCTGAACGACACCAGTGACACAACCATAAAGAAAAGAAGAAAAAAAAAAAAAGAAAAGCGGAGATGAAAAATCAATAATAGCTGGACACTCGTTTAAACAAATGCATCATCCCATAAACAGTGCAGCAGCTTTCAAATGTAAACAAGAAAAGGTGAACTTTGTTCACATTATGTCTCCAGCTGTTTTGTGTTTCAAGACTGTGCACCACAGCTGGCCTGATGAGCTCTGAATCCTGGGAAAAGGAGAAATATTTAACCTAACTTAAACAGAAAGAAGCAAGCCTCAATGGTGAGAGATAACAGGTGGGAGTTGTGCTCTGCTGCTGTGCCTGGAGGGTAAAATCTGGCATGCAGAGGTAGCTTCAGAACAAAAGTCGTCACAGCTGCTGTTTGCAGCTCTCCTCAAGTCCTTCCCTATTTATTCAGCATCACTGACAGCACCCTAGCAACATTAGTTTAAGTCACCGTCAATTGTTATAAAATTAGCTCATGGTCCTGAAGCCAGGGCAAAACGTGGGTGACATTATCTGCACATCTGTGCTTCTCCACGTCTGCGCAGAGAGTGCATGGTGAAAATGTGAATGCAAGCCTCTCTCCCTGCTAAAATACTGGATAATGGCAGTGAAACGTGGTTTTTCTGGTTCCCAAACCTAAAAACCACCCCCAGAATGACAAAAAAAAACCCAAAAAGCTCAGGAGCAGTCCTCATCCATATTCACAGGACAACGGTGTTAATAATAAATCATTAATTTATCTTAGCAAAGTGGAAAGTCTGACATAGACCCCCCTGACTCTTTGTTTTCTTGCTGATTTTTCTCTCTCTAACAGGCTTTAAGGCCAGGCTCTCAAGACTGCAGTGGTCCTCTGGGTGCTGGGCCTCTTTCTTAAGCACTAAAGGCAACTCCAACATCAGCAGATCTGCAGTGTATTTTAAAACTGGGTGTTTGGGCCCTCCCTCATGCAGGTACAGCAGACCCACCTCCTGTATCATCACCATGAAGTGCCAAACTTAAAGCCACAAAGATTCCAAGGTGTTTGCTGTCGTGGATTTGCAGCTACCAAATGGAACATGACAACGGCTTGGAATGGAAAAAAAATGGTTTAAACCAGCACAGCTTCAAACTAACACTGCCATGTGTTCCCTTCCTTTCCTAACTTGCACCATCACTAAAGAAACCCAGGTAAATTTTAGACACAGACTCTCGACTGAGAAAGAAAATTAAGTAAAGTCCAAATCCAGCCTCTTTCCAAGCCCCTGGCAAAAAACAATCCAAGAGGTTTTTTTTCTTAAAAAACCCCAAAGGACTGGGCAGCAATGCATGGGCTCTTTTTAGCATACAGCATCCAACAGGATTCAGCACTCCTCCTGGGGTCCCCTCAGGACCACCAATATGGATGCAGCTGCCAGTTATTTAGCAACAAAGAGGAATGAGGTAAAAAAAATTAATAAGACAACAGCTTGATTGGCATGTTAGGATTGCCTCATTTGGCATTTCCATTGCATACCAGATTCAAAGACCTGTATCAGTGCGCCCACAAATCCCATCATCAGGAGAGGGCTTTCAAAAGCAGATCTGCGGGGGCACTTCTGTACCCTTGGCACTATTAGAGACTGCAACAGAGACTGAACCTACACCCTTGGCCAGAATTTAGCACAAAATCCCTCTTGTGATGACCCTTACATGGCCCAGGTGTCCAAGCACTTTTCAGCAGAAGGAGCCAGATTTTTAAAAATACAAGTATTGAGAGAGCAAGGCATATAAAACCACTTTCAAACACTTGTCACAGTACCTTTGGATCAACCCAGAGCAGTGATTAAAGAGGGAGGTAAAAGCACAGCCCAACTCATTCCCAAAATGTTCTCAACATAAATAGCATGGAATCTGACTGCCTCTTTTACTCTTCATGCAGGAGAGCAGCCAGGATCCTGCACAGAGCCATTACTCCTCCAGTCATCTGGGAAAAGAGCAGTGCCTGCTGAACACGGGCACTCCTTAATCTCCCTTCATAAAGGTTTTCCCCTCAGAAATGTTGCTCAAGCTGCTGAAAACCCCAGCTGGGATATGAGCTTTACTGGACAAGATATTCATTGTTCAATTTACGGCTTGACTGTGCTTGCAGAAATGTATTTCACTTCGGCATCAGACGAGCTGGATGAAGGGAAGCAAGGCAGGAGTTCATCAGAGGGTTTCTTTCTTTATTTGATTTGTTGTCTGAATCACTGAAATGAAGATGTTTGTCTAGCTCACTGATGGGTAAACAGCTTTGCTTTTCCCCGTGTGCCATTTTTTCACTGGTAGGATTTACAAATTCTTACAGTTGAATTTCTGAAGGTGATACAGAGGCACATACACACACAAAAAAAAAGAAAAAGGGAGGAAAGTTTTCTACCTGCTGGGAGGCAAAATCAGAGTTTTATGCACTCACATAAGGCTGCTGTTACCCCAACATTGTCAACTGGGGCACGCTGGTNACCAAAATCAGAGTTTTATGTAACCCAGCATTGTCAACTGGGGCACGCTGGTGAAAACAAACACAAAATTCAATTTCATTTACAGAAAAAAAATGAACACACAATGAATGAAAACAGAATGATGAAAAGAGGAATAAATAAAACAAACAAAGGGTATCTATAGCCTGAAATTCCAATAGCAGAAGAAAACCTGTGGCTACATTCACCATAACAGATCTCAGTGATGGAGGAGAGACAAGTACCAACTCATGTGTTTTATTTTATTTATCTGTACGTGTTTTATTTCACTACTGAGTACCAGGACTGCCACAAAACCAGGAGAGGGGGGCTTTCCCTGGATGATGGATGTCTCTGGTGAGGTTTGGTCATTGTGTCTGAAACAATCAACCCTGTCAACCTACAACAGCACCACAATCTCATGTGTTATCATTCAGCTTATAAATACAGCTACACTTCCATACGTGTGCCTGTAAAAGCACAACAGGATTTACCACGGAGATGTAAAGGATTCGCAATAAAAATTTTACTTTTGAGAGTTTCTAAAGTACGTTCAAAGTATCCAGTCCCCTATGTAATGTGAAATCAAAGAGTGAAAACCTGCCAGAAAGGATATTAAGACTCTCTTGATTGTGAGGGCTCATAAAATAAATGTGTTGGTTGTTATGGATTAAAGGGTGGACCAAAAAGATGAAGGAGCACCTAGCATCTGGAGTCTATATTGTAGTCTCTAAAATTCCTAATAGATCTGTGTCAAAAAAAAGATATACTGAGATTAATAGGCTAAAATGAAAACGTATCCCTTCAAGATGAACAGAAAAACGTTTAGCCAGGAATAACGCAATCCCCAGGATTTACACCCTTCCAAAATTCACAGGACTGTCATTCCTCTATGAGTTTCTTCAGTTTCTGACCTTAAGATTTATCTAAAGATGAACAATAACTTCCATTTCGTTGCAAATTCTGGATTACAGGATATTAATAAAAATCAATGTGCTGTTTGCTTTCCTTGGCACTCGTGACCTCTGCAAGAACTGGCTGTGTCACTGTTTAAATATAAAATCCCTCTGCTCTCCCTAGATAATGCCAGAAGAGACCACTGTTAGCAGTTCAGTGGGTGAATCTTTCCAAATTGACTTAAAACCTCCTTAAAGGTTTCATGTTACCTTTTAAATAAGCAGAAATTAGTGTCTGTGACGAAACTTGCAAACATCTCCCTGTGTTCCTACTACCCTTGAAGGAGAATGAGATATTCTGTGTTTTGTGATTGGCAGAATCACCAAACACAGTTTCAGAGCTGTTGCCCAATAAATAAGTTCTTTGTGCATTCAGTTATTTCACTTTATCCTTACTGGAGGCCTGATTGTCTTTTGCATTTCAGCCTGTTCAAACAACTCTTAGAGGATGGCAGGATCCATAAGGGAGGCATAAAAAAATCTGTACGTACTTTGGACCACGTCTGTACAAAAGGGCCTTTTTTACTATAAGCCAGAATCACTATCTCCCTATTCCTTTCACATGGATCCAACCATATAAATTAGGACTAGGACAGCCTTGTCCCATGCTTGGTGCTACCCAGCAGCAAAACAAAAAAAAAGTTCTCCCAAGACAGAATAAACTTGTCCTGCCCAGGAAAGTTCCACATACCAAAGACTAGGGGAGCAGCCTCCCAGAAGGATACCAGGGAAAAAGTGATACTTTAAGTTTTAGCTGTCATGTTTTTCAGACTCTGTGCTGCCCAGGGGTGCAGTTCTGAGCCTCATAATAAGGGCTGGTGAGCTCTCTGCACAGAGTAGGGAGACAAAACAAATCCTTTTCCTGCTGGAGACCAAGGACAACTTTCAGCCCCAAAAGCACAAACAAGGGTGGGCTGAAGGGAGGAACAAGAAGGATGGGACCTCACAATCTGAAGCTGGAATTGGATAATTAAACCCCAATATGCAAATGGACCAAAACTTATAAAAATGTAAGATCTCATGACCTGTTGTTCATGTTGTGACCATTTTGGATCCACCTTGGGTGTATCCCTGGTCATGCCCTGTCCTGCCCAAGGTGGATCCTGGAGGCCTTTCAATAAATCCCTACTTTATTCTCTATCTCTGTCCAGTCTCTGTTCCAGGTCAGCCTTCCCAAGGCATTAAAAGCAAGCCACTCCTGGTGAATTCTGAATGCCAGCTCTACTTTTTATGAGGTTTTTGCTTCTTTTTCAAGCAACTTTTACATGATAAAAGATATTTTTTTCCTTTCTTTTCTCAAGATTGTGCCTCATAGCAATGTCTTTAAATACTGTGAAGGATTATGTTCTGGCCAAGAGTTGTGGTGCAGCAAATTTTATTTTTAATAATTATATCTTGTATTTAACTACTGGATTGTAATTTATTTTTCTTAGTTTCTCATCAAAATTCATTAGGAACCATAAAGTGTAAGAGTATTTCTGTGTTTCCATCTACTATAAAGACAGTATCTGCCAGGAACTGTACGTCATGATTGTAGTGCTGTTTAAACCATTAACAAAATGACTTCTTTCTACTTTCAAAATAGCTCAAAGGCAACTATGAGTGCAATTAATTGGTCCCCTATGATATTGGTACACACAGATTGATAAACTCCACCAGGATAATTTCAGCAGGAATGACTGAATGGCTCAGAATTTCAAGTGCTTGACATCTTTTTACATTTTCTCAGCAAGAACTTTTACTTTTGAAAATCACATTTCTTCTCTTTCACTCAGAAGCTGTTTCTTTTCTCTGCTCTTTCTGCGACACAGCTTTTGCACAATAACTGCTTAGTGCCAAAGATGGGTTTAATCACTCTACAAGATGCTAGAAACTTGCTTCTATTTATTTTCAAATCCATCCCAAATGTGCCAGTAAGACACAGAAACACTACATCTGGAGTACGTGTTGCAAAGACAATCCCATATCTGCGTAGAGTGTCCATTTAACCCCAGCTTGACAACTTCACTACAATTATTTTCAGAGGGGAGGAAAGTGGAGGGCAAGATCTTGGCATTGTAAATACCTCTTTTGCTGCAGTGGCATGCTCTGGTAAAGTGCCTGCATTACTGAGGTGGATCTGGAATTTCTTTAGAGAGAAGAAGAACTGAATTTAGAACAAGTTTCCCTCTGTGTACAACTTCTGGGGGAGTTACAACTCCAAGTATACAAGTATTATTAAAACTCTTTCCCTCTTGGATGTGCCTTCAATCTATTCATTTGCCTTTCTGTCTTTTGCATGGTTCACCTCCTTCTATTCTCACCACGCACCTTGTTCCATGTGAATGCCTTATGTCCAAGGGTGCTTGAGACCCCAGAATCTCAAGAGGGTATGAAGCTTGATTAAAAAAATCCACACCTCTCTTTTGTTTCTAAAAGATGCAGATGATCTCCCCACTGAAAATAAATAAATGAATAAATCCACTCAAATAGCACCCCAGGAAACATGAAGTCATGCACACTTGAAAACAAAAACCCACAAACATTTTGGGAAGCCCTAAGAAATTCTATGACTTCTCTGTTTCTGAGAACAACTCAGCACACCCTGAAGATCAGGGGATGGACTTAGATGTCTAACCAAGTCACCCACAGTACTATTAATTTATTAACTGCTCCCCTGAAATTCCTGAAATAAGGTGACATATCACATCAAGCTTTAATGCTGATAATGAAAACAAGGCTGCCATTTTGTATTTGGGCTGATCAAGAAGGGGCCTGCATTATACATACAGCTGCTTATGCCAGCTATAAAGGATAATTTTGCTGTATTAACTCCATAAATTTGATAGAGCCAGCAAGGCTTCCACTGCATAATAGCTTAATTTTTCATTCTAATAATAACTGGCTGCCAGTTGAAATGAATGGGAGCAAAAACAAACATTTCTGTTCCGTGACATGATCCATGACAGATGAACAGTTTAGGAGGCCCTAGGGCAGGGTATTCCAAAGCCTCTCCTCCCTTCACCCAACAGCAGTAAAAGCATTAACACCAAGAGAAAAAAAAAAAAAAAAAAGGCTGAACTGTAAAGGAACTCCTCGGAAAATGACCCAGCTATCCTCTGCTTAATCCACAATTGGCAACACGCCTGATTTAAGACTATGCTAAGCATCCAGGATTTTCTAAAGTGCTTGCAGACGGTGTGTACAGTGTAACACACGCCTGTAAACCACGGGGTAGGAAACATCCCTCCCTCAATCACACACACAAAGGTTTGGTGGAGCTTTTTGCTTTGAATTCTACTTACTATATTTATGTTGAGAAAACCCCCCCTTTCCCTTAGACTATACAGAGAAGATTAATAACTTCATTATTGCTGTTTATTATTAGTATCAATTTCACCTAATGCAACATGAAAACACGCGTTCCCTTTTAAAGAAATAAAAAAAAGCTCACTCGCTTGAAGCTTGACGAATTTTAGTAAAAATGGGGCTGCGTAGCTTAGTGCCAACAAGTTACTCAGGCTTTATGTGAGTATTGATTTATCTGCTAAATGAAAATGAATAGCCACCATATCTGCTGCATTGTTTTGCTGCCTCTGCAAGACACAGCACCTTTTTAAAGAAACCCTAAGTAGTTTTAAAGGGTGAGTTGACAATGCTATCTCTGAGCGTGAAAAATCCACTTTGAGGGCCAGATACCGGTTTTTAACAAATGTCATCAGGGGCAGAACTGGGGTTTACGCCCAGTTAGGATAGATTTTTAGAGTGGGGTATTGGTTTGTTGAAGTGAAAACATGAATAACCTTTCTGAGAAAGGTGCAAAAGCAACAATTAAAACAATTAAAACCAAGAACGTTTTGTCTTGAGTTAGGATCGTGTCACACTTTGGGACAAGAAAGAATGAGGCAGGCAGCAGGAAAGTTCTATATTTAATTTTCTGACTCCAGCTTATATACAAAATCATCAGAAGGCACAAGATTGGCTGCATAGGTTGCCACCTCTTTGACCTCGTTGGTGAAGACCACCATCAGTCACCTTTCTCCTCCCAGAGGAGAAATATGTAAACAAAAAGATAAATTCTAAAAACATACATTGTTTTCTTGAAGCTGCGTGAGAACAAAATGCAAACTCTGAAAAGCAGGCAAAGTTGGGGCGACAGGATCGGATTCATGAGAGTTGTGGATTCCCCTCACTAAATGTTTAGCATTTGAGGCTTGTCATTCCTTTGTATGCTGCAGGGCTGGAAAATTTCTAATGGCTCCAAGTAAAGTGGCCATTATAGACCAATAATTATTGAAGTGTATGAGAGGCTATCCAATTTGATAGAAATTAAAACAACATACCATCAAACCCCTGGGAGCTCAGGAAAAGGTTGTAAGAGAACTAGAAAACGCCCTATGAAAGACATACTTGAGATCAAAACACACACACACAATGAATGAAAACAGAATGATGAAAAAACAGCGTGGCCCTTGAAATTTCCCAAACATAAGTTGTTGCAACATAGACCAGAAAGAGCAATCCATGGGTGCCTAAAGCTAATCTCCAGTTGTTACTTATCAGCTGGGAGCATCTGGGTTCTGCTGAGGTGTTGGAACCCTGGGCACTGAGGATTTTAGACTTTCTGTGCTGACAGGCACTGACCCCCAAGAAAACCTTCATTCGACCTGAGGCCTTGGAAAAGAATTCCAAAATTGAGTGACAGCACTGGGATTATGGGTGTGTAGCTTGAATAGAAGTGTGTGATAACACATGGTGGAAAATTTAGAGTTTAAGATTTTAGTATATAATAATATATAAATATATAAACCAAGATGAGGTTTTAGTATGTAGGCTAAATCCTTCTTTTTCACTTTCTTCTTCATGGTTTTGGGTGGTATTTTGTAATTAGATAAAAAAGTCCACATTGCGAGCCGCGGGTCTTGGTTATTAGGTTAAAATTAAAAATAATTTATTTATCATTTCATAATTGGACAGTTTATCCTTAAAAGCCCTTGTAGACAGATAGATAGGGCTCCATTTTTTTTAGTTTGTTAGCTTAAAGTGCTGTAGAACTCACGATTTGTGAGACTATAATATAGATAAGAATTAATAAACGTCTGAATCTGAACAAGAAATGCCGTCTGGCACATTTAATCCCAACTCTGGCAAAAAGAAGATAAAATGCAACACCGAGGGATCTCGATTCCCCATGTGTGCCATCCCTCTGTACCAGATTTCCTGCTTGCATCCAAACCCAAGAGGAAGAGGAAAAGCAAACTACAGCCTGAATATGAGACAGTCGGCATGGACAAGCCCAACATGGCACATGCAGACTTGTCTTAAATTTACAAACCCTCTCCTCCTACTTAGATACTTAGATTCGGCTTTGTCACAAGTGCTGGGAGGAACAACCTCTTTCCTAAACAGGAATTAATGGATGGGTATTGCTAAACAGAGTTAAAGGCTGGTGGATACTGTTAGGATATGATCGACCAGTGAAAGCACAGAAAAGAATGGAAACACAGAGTGAGAAACAAAAACCAAAGATGGTCAGAAATATGAGATTGCTGATTACTCTGGAAAACTAGGGCATGCTTCAGTCCTCTCTGGAAGCAAAAGGATTGCTATCTCCACAGAATTTTGGGAAAGCGTGGAGACAGTTAACGTGATAAAAGCTCAGGCCCTGGATTTCCACAGTGAGAATGCAAACTGTCTTCTTGATGGGAAATGCAAAACAGAGTATTTTATGTGAAGGTCTTCTCTTTCCGTGGTCACAAACACTCAGTGGTTGGGTGGTTCACCACTAAAAGTAGGGTCACTTTAGAGCACACCTTAAAGGAGCTGAGTAAGGCAACAAAAGTGAAACATGGCTTTCCAAAGAAAAAACAATCTTTCACATCTTGTCAGCTGTCCATTGTTAAATACACAGTTAGAAGAAGCTTACCCAGCTTAGTGCCATGAAGTTAAAATGCCCACAACAACTGCTAAGTCAATTCTAGTGTTCATCCCAAGGTATGGGACTCTGTGTAAAGGTAGAATGTCTTTCTAGTAAAGGCTGATGTGAGGTGTTCATGCCAACAAAACACCACAGCAAGAACTGCTACGGAAACATGGACATAACATCTTTGTGATGATTTTTTTACTGTTGAAGTCAGGTTTTAACTTAATGAATCCCTGACCCACAGTGAAATTCCCTGGATGTGAGGAAAACACACAGTAGAGAACAAGGAGGAAAATCCCACCTTTCTTCTGCTACTGGACTTTTGAGTACAATATTCCAGCTCTTCTTTTTTTTTTATTTTTCTGTAACTAGAATTAAAAATTGTTGCTGACCATGTCAAATTTGGATTAATACAGAACCCCCAAAACAAAACCCTACTCAAAGGGTGACTCAACATTCAAAGAAAAGGGATTCTTTCAAACATCTCTCTCAAAATTTCTTTGATTCCACTAAAATGGACAAACATGTTTGTTTCTGCATGAAGAGTCAAGTAAGAGCTACTGGTTTCTTCACAAAGTCAGCCTTTGGGTTGTTTTGTTGAGTTTTTTTTTTTTTTCCTGGTTTTGGGGGTTTTAATCCCCCTCTATCTGCATAATTTATGTGAAGGCTTTAATCTGACATGTGTTCATGAAAAGACCCAACAAGGATACTAATATCACATATTCCAACTGGATATATTATAGAGGACCAGGACAACTTATTAATGGAGAAATTCCACTAACCATGGAATGGTCATCAAGTCACTTTCTTGCAAAATGGAAATATTTCCTTATTTTAATTTTATGCATATGTGCACGAATGCTGAAGTAATATTCACATGCTGCCAGGCAGTTCCATATGCCAGCATTTTTTTTCTCTCTGCATGCATATCAGTGTCAGGTAGCAAATGTTGTGCAGCCAAATTACACATTGCCTACATTTGTACACATGTATGCACATGTGTGTGTGTGTTTTTCCCCCAGTCAGTCAGTCCTGCCATTCTTCATCCATCTGCAGGAGGAAAACCAAATATGCACAGGTGTGCAAATCCCTTTGAAAACAATAGTTGTAATAAATAAAAGCATAATCACAGGGCCTTTTCCAGATCCCACCAGCTTTGGCAATCCTTTAATACCACTAGCACACTAATAGTAAAAATGCTGACTCCTTGATGGTGTTGGTCATTCCTTCACTGCTTTATCATCCTACTCCTAACCACACAGTGGCAATAAATGGGGGAAGTTCTCTTGGTTCCTATTAGGAAGCTCATTACCCCTCCTTCCTCTCTTTCTGGAATTAAAAATGTTTAAATTAGTCCAATACGTCTTGAACCTCTTCAGCACACTACTGTCCGTCTGACTCACTTCCAAATTGAAGTGCATGTATAAAAAAAAAAAAAAAAAACCTGAATCAGTTCAATGATTTTAAATCACTCTTCAATGTGCAAAGTAATTTAAAGTTACTGGAGTGCTTCCAATTTTTATTAGTCCTTGAATTTGGAAATGATCGAGGCTGGTCTGGGCATGTGCAATACACTGTGACTTAAAATTATTATGTCCATACTTACTTTAAAAAGAAGAAAAAAAAAACAACTCTGATTTTACTTAACACCAGAAACCAGTAAGGAGTACCATGGTCCAATTTTAAAAAACAAAATAGGGGGGTCCATCATTCCTGAAGGCATCAATCTTGAAAAACTCTTGCAATTTTTAAGGAAACTGAGAAACACCATAAAAACGCTTGAGCTGTTCTATATGCAGCATGGACTCCCATTTTAATTGCTACAGCACTTTTGCATTTAATTACTCTCAATGTATCTAATTGCTCTAAATTTAGCAGTTTCCCCAAAATCAATATAAGGACAGAATCAAAAAGGGCTGACTTTCTCCTTAAATCTTTTGAATGCTTAGTGAGGTGATTAATCTTTATGCACAAGACTAGCTCTTATTGAACTTAATATGCCTTCCTCACTGGTTTGAGTAGGCTCAGTAAATGAATGCTGCTCCCTTACCCACATGAGTAGATTTACTGGAGCTCTAGAGAAGATAAAAGGACTGCTTACAGGCAAAAGTATTAATAATGCCAGTGATGTAACACCTGAAAGAACTAACCAGACTACTGCTTCTCAACACTCCATTCCAATATAGCTGTTTGATGCACTCAGTGTCTATTTTTTTTGGGAGATGTAACAGTTGAAGTACTCATTTAAGCTGAAGGTCTTTTTTATTCTCCACCGCCATAATTAGAGAGTGAGGAATAAATAAAAAAAACCACAATAACTCCTTATGACCCCTTTATATCAAATAAATTTATTTGACTGCTGTCAAGGCAGTCTCTTAAGACTGGGTATTTTTATGCAGCTGGGAAACCTTCTGGATTCCTCACCTATGAAGAGGCTAGAAAGCTAAATCCAGAAGCTAAATTGTGGACATGTGAAATAAGACTTCCACCTCCAATCCCTTTTCTATAATGTTCACAAATAACTCCACAAGCCTTCATATGTTCCTCATAAATATTATGGAGCATCACAAGGAGGCCAAGCCTGTGGGGAAGAGGATTGGCTTTGTGGGGAAGGGGTGTTCTATTCCAGATAGCCCTATTTGCTGCAAAACTGAAGTGCGGAGAGATGAAGGGGTTTAAGATCAATTCACCTGAAACCAGGTGCTGAGCAGATGCAAAAAAAAAAATGATGCATCTGGAATGCTCTCTCTTCCTTGCACATCTCACCTGACTCTCAGTGTCTCTATGGCAGCTGCAGAGTACACAAAAATGAAATAAACCACTGGATTTGGTGTCTTGGTCTCCTGTGTTGCCCCATTCCCCCACTGCCATTAATTACAGAGTGAAACTACCCCTCAAGTATCTCTGTTTCTCTCATTGTAACCATACAATTTGAAATAAAAACAAAAATAAAAAATGAAGGAGCCAGACTTCAGCATTGCAAAGGCATCTCTTGGCTGTGCCCGAGTGCATGTTGAAATTCACTCCCCAGTAGCTGCAGGCATGCAGCTTATGGGGGGGAAAAAAAGGCCACACCATGACCTTATTTCTCATTGGGCTCCTGGGATCCTTCCCTCCCAACTAAACATCTGCCTAAGAGCTGGCCAGAAGGTAGCTCAGAAGCTGCTTTTAAGAGTAAACAACTCACTGTCAAAGCTCTTAGCATCAGCACTCTGTGGAGGAAACAGAGGATTTACTGTGTCATACGAGTTTAATATTTGATACATCCATCCACATATACCTGACTATATCCTGCCCTTGTAATGGGGATGGACTCAATGATCTAATAGATCTTTTCCATTTCTAGCTTCTATTATCCTATTATTAAAAGTAATGAGCCTCTAATCTAACAACTGAAATAATCAATAAGAAACTGAGTTTGTTTTTTTCAAAATTACTTTAATTTTAAAAATACGGCACGTCCATTCCCTGCTTCCTGCTTTTGACTGTGATAATAAAACTTTCCAAATGGCTAATATAGTTTAGCTAAACAAATTAGCCAACTGCCCCCATTTAGGGGGAAGAGAAAGTTTCCATTAGCCATTCAGATGTTTTTTTTTCCCTGGGTCAGCTAACAATTTTTGCAAACCAGACATCAGAAGAGATATCATTTTAAACTCACTATAAGGCTGGGATACAGTGCTCTACTGTATAAACTCTATAAACTCAAATAACCAAACTGTGAGGGGAAAAATCTGCTTCGAAAATTGGATGGAAAATAAGCTTGTCAGTGTCTTGGTCCAGAGACTGGGATGATTTTCAAAGTATCAAGTTCAAATGTTAGATCTACCTTATACTTTTCGTTTAACTTTGGACAAATCACTTCAGCTGTCTCCCAGGAAGCAAGATAAAAAAAAAAAAAAACCAAACTCCCTCACTTTATTGCACTGAGGTAGAGTGTAAGCTCTTTGTAAAAGAAGCTTTCCAAAATTCCTACATGTCTTTACAGTGCCAAGCCCAGCAGTTTCATGACATTAGCAGAGATTGTTAAAGACATTACAGCATTAAAAGAAATAGAATTTGATACAGCAGTGTGATATACTGTGGATTCTTAATAATATAATTAAGTTAATTACCAAGTGCCACAGAAAATATTCCAACCTGGACAATCATTTTAGATTAGATGCCTGGACTCTATATTAGCAAGGTGTTTGGTGTGAAAAGACCTGATCAAGGCATTACTGCAGTTGGTGCTGAAGGACCTACAGCCATAGAACATGCACTTCCCAGGGGTTACTTGAACCAGATTTTATCTGATTCCTTGGACAAAATATCCCATGTATGTAGAAGAACAGCCAATATTTTGGACACTTGTTTCCTCTAGGGCACTGGTATGTGGCTGGAAAGTACCTGAAGCTCAATTGCTTAATTTTCCTTCAGAAGGAATCTGAATTTTCCCCCACATCACCAAAACCCCCATGAACCGAATCAATGTGACATAAGTGAAGAAAATCAGATCATCTCCTTCTGCTCTAGGCCAAAGCTCCTACTCAAAGGCAGCTTCTGAAGGGAAAATACGTGGAGATCAATCTGATCCTGTAACAGCTCTTTGTGCCCTTGTTACCACGCTCCCAAACAATTCTCTGAGCTTCAAAGACTGGGAGCAGGTTGCTTGACGTGCCACATGGAGTGATAGTCACTGAAAAGTCCTCTGATGAGGGGAGGAAAAAAGGAAGATAGAAGAATAAATACCTTCCAGAGCAAGACACTTTAGATGTTTCAATCACTTCTTCCAGATTCGTTAGTCTCCCCTTCCCTGCACCCCCCAAATTACCAGTACTAATGCAGAGCTTTCCCTGAGCAATGGGTGATGGTCACTGTAGCAGTATTGACTTCCCCAAAACTTTCAGTCCAGCTGGTTTTACTGCATTTTGCTGTTATTTCATCATGGTAGAATAATGTCACGACTTCAGACAACTGGCAATTATCCCTCCTTTTTCTTTTTTTAATAATCTTCCCAGTAATATCTCACTGTTCTCATAAAAGTCTTCTGTACGTGCATATCTTTGTTTAGATGTTGTGAGAGCAGAGAATTCCTCTGCCAATGACATTTTGCTTGGTGCTGAAAATTTTTATTTCCTCTCCAGCAAATGTAACTACTACACAACAGCTGCAAGAAGAACATATCTGAGCATGACATATAGGCAAGTCAAACAAAAGTAACTTAAAACTACTGACAAACCAGTTCCTCTGGCATGACAGCCAACGTCCCAGAAAGTCTTAGACCTTGAGTGAAACCTTCACTAACTATGGCTAGGTGACAGAAGACAGACAATACATAAAAGTTACATTAATCTTGCTGGAATTTTTTGTTAAGGGTTTGAGGAAATTCTTGATCCATGCCCCCAATTACAGACAGTGAAATTGAAAGTCTTTTATTGATACATATAAAACTTCCCAGTTTTCTACGACATTTCACTGTTCAAGAGAAGGATAATAGCTTATAGAACCTTTTTTTCTCACCTAGATTATTCTGGGAAACAAGTCTGTTTCTAAACAACCGAAAACAACTAATTTCTAAACAACTGTAAACAAAATGCCTTGCTGAAAGAATTAGGGAAAGGGAGACAACTTCACACTGCTGGTTTTATAGTCAGAGACTATTCAGCTGCTCAGCCTTGCTCCTTCCATAAATATAAGGCTCATAGCTTTATTGGAGAAAGACCTGAAATGAAGCAAAGACCACTGAAACAATGAAGAAAGATGCAACTGTTTGTTTCTTGACTCACTGCTTTGTGAGTGAGCCCAAAAGGGAATGTAAAAATGTTGACAGCTGCAGAACTTCCAGGAATACTCTTAATTAAGACGTAGAGTACCAAGAAGGGTTAATATTGTTTGAAAGTAAAAGCTCTCATTCTAATAACAAGACCTCTCTCTGTGCACTGCTGGGTCAGCATGGTAATTAAGAAAATTGCCTTTAGTGCAGTTGTTTGGTAATGCTATTATCATCTTTTTTCATCTTTTAACAAGAGTAAACTACTTGAAGATGTCCCCATTTACTCTTCTTGCTTCTAGTAACCCATGAACCCATCAAGCCCATACCATGCCCAGCATTTAATGGCCTAAATGAGTTACTTTATCATCTGGTTCACCCTGAAGTCTTTTACATATTTTTCTTGACCTTTCACCTCCTGACTATTATTTTGACAGCTATCATTAATGCTGCGTCCTGGGCAACCACACATTGACTAAGATGGATGGCAAAATGACTTGAGGAGTTGAAAGTAACGCACACCTACTTTCATCTTTCCTCTTGATTAAATCGAAACCATACAAAGCCAACTCGCACGATGGGTCCCATGGAAGCAGTAGAGAATATGAACCACAGGTTCAGCCAGTAAAGCCGAAAGGAGAGAGCAACAGAGGCAGAAAAGTGGCCCCATTGTAAAACAAATAAGCTGGATAAATTGGACTCCTGGAACTCCATAAATCTTTCGAGCTATGACTATTCATCTATGAACTTAGATGAATCAATAGGTGGTTAGAATGCAAATACTTTATGCTTGTCGGTTAAAACGTAGATTTGGCAGTAAATTTTGCTCAAAAAAACCCCATCAGTCCACAACACACACAAAAAAAAGCCACCCATACTTATGTGGGAAGGACACAGTTAATTGGACAGAAAGTTTGATACAACTTACTACTTTTTTTTTTAATAAGCTGCCCCACTTCAAAGGAGAGCATGGCCCCTTCTGATCACTTGCATGGAACACCACGGACTGTGGTCCTGCACAATTGTAAGGTCACAACAAATCATGCACCTTGAACAATTAAACTATTCCCCTTGGAAAAGCTGGATGATTTCATTTAAGAAAATGGAATCTAGATAAAAGGGGCAGAAGGACCTCCAAATAGTTCCACGTCCTTAAAATGAGATTAAAAAATGGAGGGAGATGTTAGTGTCAGATAAGATCATATGCAAAGAGTCATTCTAACTGCATTTCAGACAGTTGGTGTAATCAGGCAGTAGGTTAATGGAAAGGAGGCAACTATATTGCCAAGGAACAGGAAAAAAAAGGTGATTTAAGAGTCCACTAAAGTATTATCCAGAGACTAGTTTCAAAAAACCCAAGCTAAACCATCAGGAAAAAGCTAGGAATAACACGAGGAGGAAAGGCAACCAGAACAATGTCACAAAGAAAATTCTCAGCCTCTTTGTCTTGTTAAATGAATGACCCTTACTGATCGAAAACTGAAATACTACAGCTCACTGATGGACCTGACACTTGACCCCTCTTACTAATTAGGGATGGAATCTGGAAACTACAGCACTTATTTGCTTTCAGCAGCATTCTTTAGGGCCATAACAATTTTTGTGATTGCTTTATGAGCGGAATTTTTTTTTTTTTTTTTACTATGCATGGACCAGATGAAAATAAAGCCAGCAAAATGACTACAGGCAGCTCTTGGGTAGAGGAAAGCTAAACTTCAGATGACCTTGGTCTCACTCTGGTTTGCACATGCCTTGGTGTTTTCAAAACAGATGTTCTTCAAAAGCGTGTTCCCTGGGAAGAGTTTCAGATCTGATCCTCAAAAGTTGTGCATTCCCCACAAGGCCCTAAACAGACCCAAAAAAGGGGAATGTGTAGGATCAGCCCTTGAGTAGGGGAGGCAAACACTTAATGTTGAACCAATTCTGTGATTCTGGGTTCAAGAGCACCCAGCTGCCGGATCTGGATCTCCCTACCCTCAATAAAACTCTCCTTTTATAGAATTAGAAAATGGCCCACTACACATCTATGTTTTATGTCTGGTATTTTTAGTTGCAAATACTTCCAATTAAAGCAATGCTTCTGGGCGAGTGCGAGTGCAATTCAAAGCACCGAATCAGCTTTCGTATTACAATAAAGCAATAATAATAAAACATTTCCAGAACAAATACTAACCCGTGCACTCAGCCTCACACTGGCAAAAGCCTTTCTAGAAGCCCATAATGACGCATTAATTAGTTCTGAATGATGATATTACTAATATACAATGGCATACTAGCTGGGAAACTCACATTAGCGAAGCACGTGTACTCCCTGCTTCCTTCACACATCACGGTCAAACTCAGAGTCATTTGCATTATTTCTCTCTTCATCTCAGGTAAGCCAGCAGGTTCAAAGATAATCAAAGCAAGAAGCCTCATAATGCACATTTTTACCCATGCAAATACAAACTTCCTTAAATGTAACTCCATGTGCAATACAATAAAACAGCTTATGGGCTTGGTAACTTGCAGCAGTTTTAAGGAATAATTGATTTCAGGGGAAAATGGCTGTAAATTAAGACCATCCTCCAGCTCTAGAATCCCACCTAGACCTTAAAAACTTCCTTTTGAAACAAGTTTTGCTCCATCAAACTCGGGTGAGATCACAGCAACTCTACTTCAGTGCCTCAAAACCACAGATATAGCTCTGCACCATCCAGGTGTCAAACAGGTGTGCATGGGACCATTTTATTGCAGGGTTCAACGATCAGAAAAATCTAAAAGGGAAATGGGGACGTGTTGCCCCAGGAATTATGTATAGCTGTTTTTGCATGACAGAAGTGTGATGTATGGACTAGATTCAAAGAAAAGGAAAAAAAAAAATATATATATATTATATTTAACAATAGCCCTGCATTGAAAAATAAATCAGTCCAGCTACAAAGACTAGTTGATTTCTTACTGGTGACAAACACCATTTTCCTAAAGCACGTTTACAAAAGCCAAACACAGCCAAAAAATATGGCGGTGGGTTTTTGTATATTGCTCTGAATTAAATTAGGCAATTCCTAATTACTTACAATACATTCAAGTTACATTGCACGATAAGGAAAAAAAAAATAGGTTGTTCCCTTTTCCCCCCCTCAGTTCTTTCCTGGACATTTCTTTCCTTTGTTCATCTCTGCTTTATAATAATGCAGGTTTATATAAAAAAAAAAGTGAGAACTTTAGGAAGTCCAGGAGATAGAGTCATCCATTTCAACTAGAAACTCTGATAATTCTGCTAATACTATTCATGATATTGAATAACTGTAAAAGCTTTATTGCAGCTTGCATATCATCACAAAAGACTGAAGACCTAGTGCAGCCAGGTTTCAGGAGAAGCTGCTGTGTGCATTAATCAATGTGCTGCTCTATCCTTATCTATGATTCTTCATTAAAATCATTGTCTTATCTGATAAGCAACTGCTGTTTGCTAAAAGATAATGGTTTTTACAGCCACCACATCTTTATGAGCCTATGCTGCCCAAATTAAGTGCTACCTTTATTTCATTGTATAGAATTTTCTTTCTTGGTAAAAATTTTCTGTCTTGGTAAAAATGAAACAATTTTCTGTCCTGGTAAAAATGAAACACCAACCCCATCCTTGAATCAGCAACTCCCTATTTACCAGAGGTGGCAAATCGGGCATGAAAATGGGATATTTCAAGGTCTTTTAAATTTGTGGCACCAATAGAGTAGCAAGGCAAGACTAGTAATGCCAACACCTCATGGTGAGCAGTATTTTTAATGAAAAATGTTAATAAAAATTCCTACCAGCCTTAGGAATGGGCTCATTCATACCATTAAATGAAAAACTCCCAGGAAGTATTAACAGACCACAGGTTTGAGCTGAGGTTTCCCAGGTCAATAAAGTAACAAAATAAAGACACATGCTGTGACTTGGTGGGTCTGGGTCTTTTTCACTTTAATTTTTGGGGGGCATTTTTGCCCTGAGTGATGAGCATACTGAGTGTTAATTACACAGACATGATTTACACTCAAACTTTTATTTCACCTCTTTCTTTCATGTCTCCACCTCCTTTGGATGAAGCTTTCCTAGGCCAAACTCAACAAGGCTCAGTGCTTTCCCCAGGCCCCAGACAAGTGCTGTACAGAGAGTTGATATTTTGACCCCAGATTAGAGCTGAAGAATTTCAGAAATAAACTATTATGGGAAAACTATGTATTTATAACTGATTTCTTCAATGTGTTTTAGTTGCACAACCAAGAGCAAATTGTTAAGAGCTTACAGGCATCTGCATCAACTAATCATTAAAACTACATGTATACCTTATATCTAACAACAGGTGCTTGTCTTATATTTTTTGTTATTCGGGAACTTTTTATGCTCTTCCATAAACAAAGCACAGAGGCTTATTATTAAACTTTCCTATTATCTTAAACTATTTTTCTATTTGCAAAGGCCTAACTCTACACAGCACAAAACCACAGTTTTGTTGTTCCATGTCCTCATTCTTGTGTCCTTTTGACTCTAGGCCTTTCGATTCTATGCAAGATATCTGCTTTTTCTATTTCCCCCAATTCCCCCTCTCAGGTTGTTGTACTGGTTACCCCACACACGTCCAACTCAACAAATCTTGGCCAGTTGGAAGCACCAAATGTCCTGGCTTGCACTGAATTTTCTCTGTTGGATACAATGCATTAGACAAAGAAATTTTGGGTATTTTACTTGCAAACACTGGGCCATTATATCTAATAAGAGAACTAATAGTAATAATAAATATGGATATTTGTGTAATATATATATGTGCACATCATATTCAGTCATGGTGGGTTGAGAAAAGAGGAAAGAATTTAGTTAAAACTTGTAAAGCTTAGATAACTCTTTGAGTGTGTTCAAAGTGAAAAGATACTAAAGCATGACTTTTTATTTAAATCTAGAATAACAGTAAATCCTATTGCATAAACACCTGCAACTTCCAACCAAATAATACTCAAACAAAAAGCCAGCTATAATCAACCAATGACAAACAGAAACTCTCCTAATTTATTAATCTAATTAATTCACTCCCTGTATTTATTAAACTAATTGCATTGGTTTCTCAAGGGGAATTACATTCCCTGCATTTCTCCTTAACATGTATCCTAGGCAAAATCTTCAATATTTTATTGCCATAATTGAAAAAATATTTTGGGTACTAAAAATATTTAGTAATATTACCATTCTGTAATAAACTGTCATCATAAACATGGTGCTGCGATTTTTAAGTGATAAAAACACAGCAGGGGAACAGAAAGGGGATGTGATAACTCTGACAATAAAGTTTGCACTGCTGCCCCAAAAATCCAGAGTAATGGAGGCTCTTGCTAGACTTTACAAAAAAAAAAAAAAAAAAGTCCTAAAACTGAAACAGAACTGAACTGAAGATTTCTTCACATAACCTTAATGTAGTAATAAAAATTACTAAAATAAAAGTGATNTATAGGAAAAGAAAGTAAAATGTCTAGGGTATGCAACACTTTAACAAAACATTTTGGAAATAAAGGAGGCCTCAAACACAAATGTAATTCAGGATATAAAACATCAATGACACAGTAACAAAAAATTGAGCACACTCTGCTCTGAACAGCAAGACATGCACTGTAGTGGAGGGAGAGTGAAAGAGGAAAATGCATAACACTTTTTGGTATGAGATTTCTAAAATTATTTGATTCAACTGTCTGTTAAAAAGCAGCTAAACACACCATTTACAGTCATCAGAGTGTTATGGATATGATTTTATCTGTACTTCCACTGTAAATGTGAAGTGATTCACAGTAAATCAGAGGACATAACACGAGATTTCTGGGGAACGTTCAGCCTTGTGTCAATCTGCTACACACGAGTAAATTCCACATTCAAAAAACCTGTGATTACAGTTATTCTTTGTTTTAAATGCACAAGGTCTTAACAGCTTTCATGTACAAAGTGCAAGAATTCAAAATCGGTTGAAGAATCAAAAATGTCAGCATTGGCATAAACTCAAATTATACATGGGAGACATCAGGGAAAGCTGAAGGCGAAAGATACCTTTTAAAATCTCACACAGAAGGGATACAGTGAACTAAACCCTTTGTGGCAGAGAGAAAAACCCCAATGGGAATGTGGAAAGAAGGAAGTTTGGGACCTTCAATGCAGAAAAAGAAATTTCTGTGTGATACCTTTTTGGGTGAAGCTCTAGCAATGTAATCCCTTAATACTCTTAACACTTTTTTCTAGATCTAAACCAACAAGGTAGGCTCCTTTCAAACCCTGAAATTCCCATGTAGCTGTAGTCTGATTTCTCCAGAAACAATGGCTGATGCCACAGCAAGACATGAGGATGGATAGAGGAAAAAAAATGTCAGCAGGTGGCTGCTAAGCTAAACTCAAATGCAAACAGGACGAAATTGAACAAGGAAGGTAGAGGGTGAAGAAGTGTCTTAACAAGGAAATGCATTAAAACAGGGGAATTGCAAGCTTTACAGATGATGATATCCTCCTTGGCTGCTTCATTTAAAACTGGACAAAGAACTGTGAAAGGTACCAGAAGGGACAGACAGGAGGACCTATTCTGCTGTTACAGAGTTTCAGAATATCTGTCTGAATCCAGGTGAATCAGGTCATGAAAGGAGTTACATTGATCCTCTTCTCAGAGGTGCCCTGCAGGGTAATATTTCATGTATTGAATATTAAAGCATTTTAAAATATATTCGTATCAGCTGTTCCCCAAATACAGCTTCTCTTACACAATAAGTGACTAAATAAATAAATATAAATGTAACTTTTAAGTTAATAATTTACTGTCATTCTTTGGACAGCAGTCTCCTGCTAGGTATTCACTTCTAGTGGGATCTCTGGCTGAAGCCAACACCTTCTGCATCTTCCCATCCACAACTTTTGAAAACGAAGTACCAACTGTTGCACATTGTATATTTGTGAATTATAATCATTTTTCTTACAGGCCTAAAGGCTCCAAATAACATTGCAAACACAAACATCTAAAATACAGGCAGTTGTTAGCAATTAGCACGATAGATAATTCTGAATATCCCAAAGTACACCAAGAAGCTGAGCTTATAATTAGAGCACTTCTGATTTATCAGGCATCCAGCACAGCTGACTCCCTTCACTGTAGAAATCATTGCATCCCCACAATTCCCCCACACAATTCACAAGTGGCCTGATTTGTCCAATGCCGATCAGCACCTCCTTCCAGACAATCCATCTAATCTCTCATTTTCCCTACTACAAAGGTGTGAGGAATCACACTGGTGAGGTTTTTTTCCCCTTTGCTGAAAGGGTGATGGCAAGAATTGAGCAGACTCTGAGGAATTCTTCTGTGCTCTTTACTCTCAGTGTCAACCATGCAAACATGTATGGTTGGAACATCATCTGTGGAAGAAATATCAGATAAACTAGGAGGAACATCAATCTTGAACTGTGCTGGAGGCATCCCTCTCAATTACCCTTCTTTTTCATCTCCTTCCTGGTCATCCACATCTTTCCATCCACAAAACCTCTCCCAATTGGAAACCCTTCCCTGGTCACAACACCTCCTTGTGAAAAAGGAAAGAGGGAAAAGAGCTGCTGCTCTGAGTGCTTTTGTACAGGGAGATTGAGGACTGCTTTCCTCTCTTCTTGACTAGTGCTCATCTAAGACAGAGAGGAAATACCTGGAAAAATATTGCTATGGTCAGTAACAAAAAAAAACAAAAACAAAAAAAAAACCAACAAAACCCTCTCATTTTGCTGACTCAGATTATTTCCTCTACTCCTCCCCAGAGTAAATAATAAGAGATCCTTTACTCCAGCCTCAATTCTAATTCCTCCTTTTGCATCCTGCTGCCCTCAGAGCATCCTTTCCATCCTGACAAGCCAGCAGACGTTCTGGACAAAGGAAAAGCTTGGACACCTCCTCTGGATGCTACTGCTGGGGTGACTGTGAGCCAAAGAAAAGGTCCACACACTCATCCCTAAGGGTGAGAACAGCTTTTCTCACAGCAGCAGGGGATTAACAGTAAAGTGGTTTAGACAGGGCTTTGTACACTGTACTACATGGAATTAACACAAACGACATGGCTGACCAGTATTTTACATCCTAGATGCATAATCTCCCCCTTCCATTTTTTTCTTTATGGAGCCTTTGAATGAACAGGATAAAAAAATTGCACTGTCAGAAATTTGGAGGCAAAAATAGACAAGCCATTCTTGGAAAGATGAGCTCCTCGGATTTTCTGACATCATTCTTCAGCTTCTGCTGAATGAAAACAATCTTTTGTGAGAAACAATAATGTAAATAACTTCACATGCAAAGAGCTGTTCATTAAATTAAATTTTCTGGCATTTCAGGTATGTCACAAATGCTTCTGTAATTGGGATGAGAAAACATTGGAAAGAGAGGCACATGAAAAGATTACATTCTGAAAAGTCACCAACTGAAATGGAACTATATCAGTGAATAATTCTGTTTCCATAGTGTATGTGAGGAAAGTGAACTTTTCCCTTCACTCATGGAAAGTGAGTCTCTTGGAGACTGCACAAAACTTCATTCACACTTAAGACCAGAAAACCACCACAAAGGTTATTCCCCATCTTTTGGAGTGACCACAGCTTCAGTTAAACTCCACTTGGATTTGTAAGGACCTCTGAAATGTCACAGTCTTGGTTTAGTGAAAAATGTTTATTCCTCCACAAGTAAAAATGTTGGCAAAGATTCCTGATCTTTTTACAAATGCATATTTTCTGTTTATTTCAACCAAAATTAGTGTATTGTTTTATATGCCTCATAGGTGAATAAAGTGATCAGTACAAAGTGGGTAACTGCCTTGTTAAGGTCAGGCATGAAAATATATATCTTTTTCTCCAACCACTAAACCCTTTTTCATTATTTACCCTCTCCATGCTCTCCTTCTTCAACAACTCCACGTTTAAAGAGAAAACTGGAAAGGGAGCTGAAAGATATGGAACTCCAAAGGAAAGTCATTTGTTTTAAGAAACAATCCTGAAAAGGCTGGCTAAATGTTCTCATGCTTTATTTAGATGGCAGAATATATCACATCAATTTCCAATCTCCAAAACCTAGATAAAGAACAACAAACTAATTAAGAAAGTAAAAAAAATAATAAGTGTCTGGCAACAAAACTGCTGAACTGACAGCCTGGTAAGTCATCTTAATCAAGTATTATCATGGCAACAGAGCAGACCTCTGATTTTTGACTCATGTCACAAATTGCATTGTGATAGCTCTGTTGAGAACTCCTTTTTTTTTGCTCTGACAAGCTCTTGTTTTCACATCTGGAAGAAAGGGGTGACCAGAAGTTCAAAATTCAGTGGTCTAAAAAGTGCATGACTGAAAATACTTAAAAGAGCAGCAGTGAAGAATGTTGGGATTTAAAAGGCAAGCTCCTGGAGACTTGGTGATTCCCCCCAGTTCCCAGTGCCTCAAATTAACCTTGCCCACTGCACTCTTCCAGAGCTGCTCTTTCAGCTGCTGCACCCCTGTTTGCTCTGGATTTAGATCTAAGGCACAAGCAGTTAAAAAATATTAAGAACTTTGAAGACACTGAGGAAAAGAATCCTCCCAAGATCCCATGATCTTACCTACCAGAATGGCCCGTGTGCATTTTGTTTTATGCATTACCAATAGGCATAAAAAGCTATGTATGCCCTGCACCTCTTACATTTCCCAATCCATTCCCATTTAGAAAAATACTGAGGAATGCAGAGGGAAGAGAGGGAGTTTCCACAAAGTTATACATCATGATTCCTCCCACCTCCAGGCTCCTCATTTATTCATCACAGGTGATGCAAAGCACTTCTGAGTGGTCTCTCTCTGTTTGCTGCAGAGACATCCTACAGTGATCTTCTACATTCAGAAGACCAGGGCAACATTTAACTAGAAAAAAACCCTTGGACTTCACTCCTGCTTGGAGCTCTGACTGCACTGTAAAGTGAAATACTGCCTAAATACTTAGTTGGATTACAGTATATTTACTCTACTACACCTTAATTAGCCGTAGTTTCATTGACTACTGTTTTAGCACTTGTGTAATATGTAATATGCTGCCTGCCTGTAAACAAAAGACAAATTTACGCAGCTAAATTACTCTTTTGTTTAACCCCTGTTCTTTAAATGTTGAGATATCACTGTCCTTGGTAAACACCCAGATTTCAAGTGGCACAGAAAAAGTTATAAATGCATGGTGATATCCAGCACAACATAAAAAGAAAGAACTTTTTTTTTTTTTTTCCTACAGCCTGTGGGCATGCACCCACATATTCTCTGAGCTCCACGGCAAATAAACTCCCTCCTGTGTAATTTCCAGAAGGAAAAGCTCTCCTGATCAGCTGCACACATTAAACAAGGCAACATCTATTTTGTGGGTTGTACAATATATATGGGGTTTTTTTTCCTTTTTATACATAATGCATTCTACACAGCAGTGGTGATCTGAGCAAAGGGATGTTCTAGGCTGCCTTAAACTTATATTCTCACTTTCCATGCAACATTTAAACAAACAAACAGACACTGCTCCTTGAACAAGGTCAGAGAGGTCTGCAGATGGTCTGTCTCCTCAGCTCGCCTCTGACTCCACGTTGCTTTGCAAATCAGATGCCAGATCTATTTTGATTATTTTGTACTTTAATGGATCATGTACAAAGAGTCCACCCTTCACATCAGAGTCATTAATTTTTTCTGGAGTCTGATGGCAAAAGCAGGTAGAAGGGCGTGTGTGTGTGTGCGTGCACACCAGCGTGTACACGTGTGCTGATTGAAAAGTGATGGATTATTTTCATGTGGTAAGAAACACAATGTTTTCTTTAGCACAGCAGGATATTCTGTTTGCAAGGTCTAACAGTGAAATATTATGCATATCTGGAGCTGGCTCGCTGCCAAAAACCTAACAGCAGAAATCAGAAGAGATTTTGAATCTGAATCTTAAAAAACCAGCACAGCCCTACAAAGCAACTAATGAGACATTCAAAACAGAAAAGCACTTGTACTAAAGCATGATTGCTGTCATATATGTCATCATTTACAAAACAGTAAATAATTATTCATCTAAAATGTTACCTTGAACTTCAATTTAAAATATAAATATATTTTCAATGACTTCTACGTCTTGTGCTGATACAGGTTTATTTATCATGACCTGAAGTAAATTAGGTGATAGATTTCCCAAGCTCAAAGAAGCAATCACTTAGAAGCAGGTACAATTATAAAAAAGAAACAACAACAACAACAAAAAAAAAAACCCTGCATAACCTCAAAACACTAAATGCATGAGAACTGTAGCACACCAAACTAGAACATACTAGCCCAGGAAAACACCAAAATATTTTCATTTGTAGGGAGAGAAGATGGGGCTGTGCATGAAATTCAACCAAAGGGAGCTGGGCTGGGGTCCAACCACACACTGCTGGAGTTAGCTGGGAGTTTTGCCACTCAGTTCACTGGGGGACAAGCCAAGCATTGCCCTTTAAAAATCAGGATTTGAGGCCTTTTTTTTTAGTGCTAAGCTCAAATTAAATAGGATGGGAGAAATACCAGAGCACAGCCAAGACTCTGATCCTTCCATACGCAATTCCTATGAAAAGGCAAAAGGAAGTTCACAGGATGATGGTGGACTGGGTTCCCACAGCACACACAGAGTTGTGGCTGTCTGGGATCTTACAGCTGGCACTGTAAACTTGCAAAAATCCATTCCATTCCAGGGGACATCACTTTCAGCATGGCATCTGTAAAAACGACTCTCACCTTGGTGTGCGCTCATTCCTTGATTAATTTACTGCACTTGACTAATTACCAGATAACACTGGACGGTGTGGGTAAAGGAACACATATATTTATATATGCATTTGTATGTGACCAAGTGAAGATGTTATTTACCATCACCGAGCCCTTCTGGAAAATCTCACTCAGGCTCTCACGGCGCATCTTTATTTCCACTGCATCCCTTTTATCACCAGATCTTTCACACTGGGGTTCAGAAAATGCTTACAGTACCGGAGAGTTTATTAAAAACAGGCTAGTGGTTTTATCAACAGAGTTAATAATATTCTAAGAGCACAAGATTTAGTGTCAGGACACAATCAACGTCTGGGCTATTAATATGGAAACTGCAGCGTTTTGAGAAAGGAAAACCTGGGAACTCAGGATATGTGTTTAATAAACTTTCAAAGTAAATCATGTCTGTTTTCATAATGTGATTTTTAAAAAAAAAAATGAGACAAAGCCTACTAAAAATTTAGAAACCCTAATGGTTAGGCACAAAAGTTGTTGAATACTTTGAATATAGAGTTTTTCCACTTGCCCTGTTGCATTTCTTTTGACATGTTACCTCAGGACCCTTATTTTGAAATCATTAGAAACTGGTTTGAAGTAACAACTGCTCCTGCTCAAAAAAAAAAAAAAAAAAAAAGGATCCACCAAGTGATGAATTGCCATTTTCATCTGGCAGGATACATTACTATTGGGAATTTTCTGCTAAGTTTCCACTAAGGATTTTCATTGTTATATTTTGATACACAGAAGTTGACTGGCACATCTTTTCAAAAAAATCTTTCTTGTATTTTCCAAACATAACTAGCATATAAAAAGAACCATAATATGTATTATGGGAAAGCAGCACAGCGATATAAAAGACTTCCATACTAAGAGCAGACGGAAAATGGTAGTTATTATTAATTTAGAAAAAACAAAAGAGCTACCCAGCATTTCAGTAATGTGGCAAGTTGTGCGCTATTGAGGGAAAGAGGATTTTATAATTGGATTTTAGAGTAATTTAGGAGACGAGATAAGCTGTAATGGTTGCATATTAGAGGTTAAAACTACAGCAGAAACTCATAACGTAAGGGTTCATTGCACTGAGGAAAACAGAACAAAGGAAACAATACAGGAGCAGCCTGGCATAGGTAGCAGCAAGGTAAGTATGGGCTACACAAAACTGAGGGGATTTTATATTAACATCCACTTAAACAGGTATCAAGCAGCATTCCTTCCCTTCACAGGGGGCTCCTTAAAAAAAAAATTATAATTTATGTATATACATATATATTATCCTATGTGCATGTATAACAGGGTAGGAATGTTACTTGTAACACTGATTTTAGGAGAGGAATGACAGTGAACGTTTGCATCTTCCTCACTAATAATGGCAAAAGAATGTACCACAATGGCACAGCAGAAAACTTTTGCACGAGGAATCACTGAAATTTCAGGACACAGCAGCTCTGGAGAGTTGGGAGGGCACTTTTCCCTACTAATTCTTCCCTGAGCAAATGGAGACACAGCAGAAGACAAAGACTGGGGGCCTCCCACACTCCCACCAGCTCTGCTGCTGCTTCTCCCACCTCCTCTGGAGGCTGAAACTCTTCTCCCTCTCTCCATCTGTCAAGTCAAAACTTGAGCTGACCCAACCTCCAGAGCTTCCAGCCACTTCTGGAGCACCCAAATCATGCAGGGCAGCACTTTGCCCATGGACAGGAGGGAGACAAGGAGCAGAGAAACAAAGGCCAGGCCAACAAAATCATGCAGAGCTCAGAGACAAGCATTAATTGATCACTAATAATCCTTTTCTGGGATTTCTGTCTGCCCCCACAAAGCCTGGCTGACACAGCGCCCAGCAAGGCAAACTCCTGACCTGAGCCAGCAGGCCCGGGTGCAACACGAGCAAAAGGGCTTTTTAAATATAAGCTGCTGCATCCCTGCAATCTGCAGTACCTCAGCTAGCCAGCCAAATCCCATTATTTTGTTGGGGATGGGAGAGAAAGGGAGAAATATTCCCCAGCACTTTTCTAGGCTGATAGCAGAGCGCGCTTTCGGTTTCCTTCGCGGACAGATTCAGCTGAAAAACGGAGCAGTTGTGAGCAAGTTTCTCAGTTGTGACAAGTGAGCACAGGCTCAAGATCAGTTGCTTTTATATTAAATGAAGACCCAGCCTTGGATTTTTCAAAACCAGGTGTCTAAGTTTTTTGTGTTTTTTTTTTTTTTGGTGGGGCTTTGCCAGCGTTGAGATATTTTATGTTTGCCAGCTGCCAGTCTCAGTTTGGAAAGCACAGCTTCCTCACTTAGTGATGCAACTCCATAGGCATAGCAAATTATGTACACGTTTGGCAAGCAGCTTTGAAAAGAAAAAAAGAAAAAAAAAAAGTGTATTCCATGCCAAGAAATGTGAACACTTGCAAAAATACAGTAGTTTATCAGAAGAAAACAGTTTCCCCTCCTGTTCGCCTTCCAAGGATTTAGCTGGGGAATGCTCACCTGAGCAATCTAAACTCTCAACATTCCAGAGGTAGAGGGGAGGGGGGGGAAAGAAAGCAAGCAAGCAAGCACATCATTCTGCAGGGTGAATTCCCGTGCTGTGGCTTCTCCCAGCAAACAGAGCACCACTGCTCAGCGGCAGGGTAAACAACCCGAGCCTTGAGGAAGCAAAAATCTTGTTTAGAGAAGTGCAGGCTCTCACTGTGGCTGGCTGCCCTTCGAATGAAGGATGCCTCGAAGTTGGAAGTTCTCCTTCGTTACCAGTGCTTGGCTACCCCCTGCTGGGCTCCCACGGCTCAGACCCTTCTGTTCCATCAGGCACCAAAAAGCATCCCAAACACACCCGGGTTCACCGCTGGGGTGATCCTCCTAACCCAAACCAGGCTTTACCCTTGCTCAGTACCAAAAAAAAAAAAAAATGTCACAATGCTCAGCTGAGATCACAGGGATGGGCTGGTTATGGTACTGCAAGCCTCTATTTTTTATATCATAATATAAATATATATTTTATATTATTGATATTTTTATACTATGGATTTATCACAGACTTCCCCCAAATTCTGAATCAGAACACATTGAGGAATTCAATTTTATTTTTTTCAAGAAGCAAATGAGACCCCGGCACATGAATATCCAGAAAATCAAATATTTCCCCAGTAAGTATAGAACTCTAAGGCAGAAAATTTCCTTTCTAATTCTGTGTAAATTGGATGAGCACATCTGAAACACTTTGCTCAGCTCGCTTTAAAAGCATTCCTCAAATACAATTCAGAACAGGAATTCCCAGTACAAAACCCCTTATTTATGTATTTTGCGGATAAATTTAAACAGGAAAACGTGCTGCAAGACGTGTTCAAACAACTAATAGTTCCTGTAAACCAAAAATATATTAAAAAACAGAAAAAAATGAAAAGAAAAAAGATTAGTTGTTTTAAGCTATAACACAGCTGCATGCAACTAAAGCCAGAAACATGTGAAATTAAATTGGATTTTGGGGCAGGGGGTGGGGTAGTGTGCAGTGGGGTTAAGTTTACTAGTAATTCAAATCCTCTTTTCCAAGTTGCAAGATGTTGTTACTGACACTTTTATTTTTCTTTCATTCTGTTTATTTTTGTGAACAAGGCAGAAAAGAAATTGTTATTTGAACCATATTAACACAGGCTGCATGTGCTGGTTTAGGGCTCTTGCTTAGCCAGTTACTGCTTCTACATGGCAGAAAGGTAAAAAAAAAAAAGCAAATATCCTTTCAGACATTTATTAGTGTCACATAAATAGCAGAATTCTATATAACAACAGATTAATAATAGGCTGAATTAGTCTCTAACCTCTTTGATTTCTAAATGCTGGTAAGACACTGTCCCCCTTGTTCCTTTATCTAAATAAAGCATGTGCAGCAAACAAAATATTTCCCTTGTGTCACCACAGGAAAAGGGAAGAAGTTTTCATGAAACAGAGTTGTAAAAGGGGATCATGTTACTGAACTAGTGTCACATCTCTCCTCCAAACTGTTGTCCTTTATGCTGCCTGTCCTCTGCAAGAAGAGAAATGGCAGCAGCAGACTTTGAGGTGGGAGGGGAAGGCAGGATACTGTGCCTGTCTGTTAGTCAGCAGGAGCCGTCAGCTGAAGGGGATGGGTTAGAATCCACAGTTCTCAAAATCTAGACAACTAATCTGAGGGGTTTTTTTTTTTCCTCCTATATTTAGATTCTGGTTCATTCTCAGGACATGTAACCTTTTCTAAGGTTCACTCCTGAAAGGACAGAAGTGCAAAAAAAAATAGTATTTCAAAGCTACAGGCCAACGAGGAATAGAGGGATCTGATCCTTCAGCTGCCACTGTTGACAGGAGGCCTTTGCTTTACTCAAAGTGGCTTTGTCTCTGCTGTGGACCTGCCCACAATTTATCTGAAAGCAGAAGGCACTTATTTAAAAACAGAGCCAGAACCTATCAGTAATCTGACAAGTTTTCCACACAGCTCCAAGCCCAAGCTTTCTCTCTGTTGTTTAGCAGTGGCCATGCACTGCTGGAAAATGAACAGGGCATGGGGATCATTCAGCAAGGTGTCTAGAGTGAAAGTGGATGGAAGGATGTGTCTGTTTACTCCAGAGTGAGGACAAAAGAAGAAAGGGATGGGCATCCCCACTCCATCCCACCCTACAGTCCTGCCTCCTAAGTGGGCAGACCTGGAGGAAACTTCCAGTGTGCCATGGGATGCCACCACAGCTCACCTCTGAGCTTTTCCTGAGAGCTCCTGCATCTCATCCCAACAGGATCAGACTGGGATGCACATCCAGAGCTCAAAGCTAAGAAACATTTGCTGTTGCCAGAGTTTATCTCAAATATTCCCCAGAACTGCACCCAACCTTCAGTTTCAGTGTATGTCCTCGTCTTCTTCTCATCACCTCTTCTGTGTTACCACACACACTCCACATGGGGCTAAATATCATCTCCTTACAGGCTCAAACTGCAGAGATCTTTCCTGCAGCCACACAAAGTCTAACTGATGTCATCTCTAAAGTTAGTCGCCCTTCTGCTAGTCTGCTAGTAGCCTTTTCTCCTCAGCTTCTGTCCTAGCCTGCTTGCAGACATCTTTTTCTGGAAGGTGCTAAGATCTTCTCAGATTTGTCAGGCACTGCCTAGCCACTCCACTCACATCCACAATCTAGCCACCCAAATTCTCTGATGAAATCTCAGCATGACTTTGTGTGGCATTCCTGAGTGAAAACCTGTGAGATGCATTTTCTTGTGATATGTAAAGAATGCAATAGCTAGGCAATTTGGGAGGAACTAGAGGATTCCAAGTATTACTCCTGCATCAGCTACAGATATGAGCAGAGGAAGAATAAGAATGATGTGTGGAATATTTGGGAAATCAGGAAACAGAGAGAGGAGTTAATACAAAGCCTGTCTACTTTGGATAAACCAGTTGTCTTGATTATTTTCTATCCAAAAGATTTCAGTTCCAACACTGTGAATGATCCGAGCTACAGGATCAGTAAATCAGCAATTGCAGATCACGTCTCTAAACATAAGGAATATGCTCCAAGGGAAGCTATTGCTATTCCTCTGCTCCCAGCTAACATGTCCCAAAAAATGCAAATCACAAGAGGTACCACCCCAGTTCCCAGCAAAACCAGTGACTTGTGGTGACATGCTTCACTTCTGGTTTCAACATCTGGCTGGGATTTTACGCATACAAAGTCTGTGATTTGTACAAACAATTACTTTAGAGAAACAAAAATCTTTGCAATTCACCATGTCATAACCAAACCATCTGTCCAGCAGGCCACTATGGGATCCTGCAGATGAGAAAAGAAGGCAGAAGGTGGCCCATTTTGCCCAGTATGTTTAGTTCAAAATATCTGCTTTGGTCTTCACCATCAATAACAGGAGTTTATTCATTGTAAGTTCACTAGAGACCAAAGGTTTTCTCCTGCCAACTGAATTATATCCATACCTTAACTGTCAAAATTGTAAGCAAAAAAAGCCTAGCTACTGGAGCTCTGTCTACCCTACAAAACAAAGGAAATCAGGACAGCTGAATGCAAGAGTTAGTATTTTATGTGCAAACCAGTATGTGCTGCATGCACAAGTGTTACTAATAACATTCCTTCATTTTTAAAAAAAAAAACTGGAAGCATTGGATACATGAAATTGTTATGTTTCTTTTAGCCCAGGAGAAGGCAAATCCCAGAATATGTATGTTCAAGTCAGATCACAAGCATTTAGATCCTATCACAAATTCAGTTTCTTATATGAATGTGAGTAACTCAGTGTACATATGGCACTCTTGCCAGAACAAATTAATGTTGAAAGCTGAGACATGAGAGACACCTTCCTCAGCCAAGTTCTGACTATCCTTGCCTAGAGCACACACTACATGGCATTTAAAATGGTCTGCCCCACAGAATGAGCTTTCCTGGATTGTATCATGTTCCCAGAAAAAAAAAAAAAAAGGCAAAAAGATGAACGGGCAGCAACATAAACAGAAGCCTTGCTGAGAAGGCAGCATTTTTAGATAACTTGTACTGTGTCATTCTGGTACCCCTCACTTGGCAAAACACAGGCTTAAAACACATTATGTTAAGATAAGAGTTTGTCCTCAGATAGTTTCAGCATAATGAAATGAACACGGAAAGCGGGGTGACCTTAATTAAAAGGTCATTTACATTGTCTGCCCTGCCCTGGAAGCAGGATGAGCTGCACCGTGTGATTTTTGACAGATATTTGTATGAGCTGCTCCTCAAAAATCTTCGGTAGAGATTCAGCAATTTGCTCAGACAATTTGTTACACCACAAATATAGATGTGCCTGTACCACGTGAGGGCTTTGAAAAGATTCCAAAGGTCTTGGGGGCCAGTAAAACAGGAAGAGTAGGAGAGGTCAAAGACTGTGTCCTGGTAGGGCAAAATGAAGGAGTATTTGTTATTTAATAATTATGTTAGGAAAGCAAGCAAAGCCCCAGGGATGAGCTCTGAGCTCCACTGTCCAAAGCTCTGCCCAGCCACAGCATTCCAGGTGATAAGCACACCCAAGAGAAGAGACATTTATCCAAGGTGATACAAAAGCACCTACAAAAAGAACCTACAAAAGCTTCTACCATCTTTCCACAGACTCTTCAAAGTTTCTGAGCAACCTGTATAATAATACACACCTACACCTGCAGCTCAGTGACCAGCCCCTGTGCTACACACCACAGCCAGACCAGAGCAGGGGAGCTGCCTGGATTTTCTACCTCAGACAGAAATAAAACTCAGGGCAACTTCCACTAGTGTGGCAGAACACCCCAAAAATTTCAAGCTAGAGAAGGTGTTTATTTTTACTTCACACAGATTTGTAAGTTTAAGAGATACTTTAACAGGCCGTGTAGTTTTACCTTTTATTTTCTTCACTGAACAACAGATTTAGAGGATATAAAATCTCCAGGATTTTTCTAAGATGTTGGCAATGCTGAGCCAGAAAAAGATGCTTTATTTTTACTGCCATGGTGACACTGGGCTTACCAGAGGAACAACTCATGTCACATGCAAAAAATCAGGAATTCCTCTTTTTTTTTACCCCCTGATGCCTACTAGAACACTGGCTGGCACATGAGCAAACCCGCCAAGAGCAATGTGTTGTCCAATGCAATTTCCATCTCCCAAAATGACTTAGTCTGACTTTTCATGCCACTCACAATTTATTTCACGATGTGCACAAAGGTTTCCACCAGCAGCACCCCTCTCTAAGACACATGCAGCTAACACTAAAAAAAGGGCTTCAGCTCACCCATGTGCTGAGGCCTGGCTGCAGAGAACCAGGAACTCTGTGGTGAGGTGGTATTTTCAAAGGGCTACCCTTCAGGAATTAGAGAATTCAGCATAGCTTATTTTTTATACCCATGTGCTGAATACTGACTTTTTTTCTTTTTTTTCCTCCTTTTTTAAACTTAAACACCGGCAATCAGCTTTTCTATTGCCGTCATAACAGGGGAGTACACTTTAACTTACTCTTTTTCCACAAAGCAGAAGCCTTCTCTTGTGAGAACTGGCATATTTTTACCCTTAGAATGATCTCTGCTTTTATATGCCTAATTAAATTTTAGCGGTCCCTTGCTTAAATAAAGATTTATTAGCTCTTAAAATAGTAGCATAACTCTTCTTCCACCTACACACTATCCTTTACTGTATTTACAAGCAGACTGGCATATCCACTACAAAAAAAAAAAAAAATAAAAAGTGGATGATTTAATGTTATGTTATTGGTGTCAATTACTGAACTTCACAATAGAGCATTCTGAAGATACTACTCTTTAACCCTGGAGCTGTCAAAACACTTGAAGAAAGAGAAGCTGTCAGTCTAAGAGATAAAGTACACAAAAAAGTTCAAATAACAGAGGCAATCAGCAAATTTCAGCCCCACGTTTGGACTCTGCCATGGGTGTGATATGACCCAACGCATCAGCAGTCAAAGGAATCCAGGGAATTATTTTAAGGAGCTGAAATCTGCATCATCAAAAGCCCCTACTTATACATCTCCTTTCTCTCCATGAACAAAAAATTCAAAACCTGCATATTACACTTTTGCACACATAAATTTATATATATACTGACAGAAAGGCAAATAATAACACAGGAAAATACTGTGTTTGCCAAACTATCAGAAATAATTTCTGGGGTTTGGTTGTTTTCTTTTTAAAAAAAAAACCTCATTTATTCTCCAGGATTGGAAGATCAGTAGTTTGTTGGTCTTTCATTAGTTTGACTCTATTACAGTCCTGCTTGCTAAAATATTTACATCACGGGGAATATCCTTTTCACCGAGCTGTAAAACCTCACCTCTCTACCCTGCACACTGACATCTTTGCACCTTGTAAACACCACCACTACCAGCAATTGTGTTCCATGTGTTTGTCAGATTGCATCAGGAGTGCTGAATTTCACCTTCCTGCTGTAGTTTTGATATCGTTCAGCTTTTGGTAATTTCAAATATATTTTAAGTACCAGAGGTGACTCATTTAATTTCACTCTTCCACACCAGATTCTCTTTCAAAAGTCACAAAAAGCAGGTCGCCCAAAAACATTCAATGCATGAACACCATACAGCTGGCCTCACAAATAAATCAGCATACAAAATCCCCTCTTACTGAAATTTGTCACAGTAAACATCAGAAGCTGTAAAGTGAAACTAATGGGAAACCGCCTTGTTGTGCAATTTGCCCAAACACACACATCCCCATCCATAGCTTTGTACTTTTCCATACATGTGCTGTATGTTCAGAGAGCAACTTTCTAGAGCCAAGATGCCATCAAGATCTGGAACAGAAATGAGTGAAAAACCCTGGAAAATTTCAGTTTTATAACAACAGTGTTGTAATATCAGTATGTGTTATTCCTTTGCCTTGCAATCTTAATTATGGCCACCAACTGCTGAGAGTACCTCTGTTTTTCATGCATGTAAAGATCTATGAAATATGTTAAATGAATGTATAATGGATGCTACATGAATATACACAGACTAAGTCATGTGAAAACCTCTGTGACCAACAGTGACATTGGAAAGAAGGTGCTGTGGTCAAGGCTGGGCTGGAGGGGCACATGTCCTCTGCATCCAGCGATGCCTTAAGTTTGAACTTTCATGTTTTCAGACTCTGTGCTGCCCAGGGGTGCAGTTCTGAGCCTCACATTAAGTGCTGGTGAGCTCTCTTCACAGAGTAGGGAGACAAAACAAAGCCTTTTACTGCTGAGGACCAAGGACAACTTTCAGCCCCAAAAGCACAAACAAGGGTGGGCTGGAGGGAGGAACAAGAAGGATGGGACCTCACAACCTGAGGCTGGAATTGGACAAATAAACCCCAATATGCAAATGGACCAAAACTTATAAAAATGTAAGACTTTGTGACCGTTTGTCCATTTTGTGACCATTCTTAGTCCACCTTGGGTGTAGCCCTGGTCAGGCCCTGTGCTGCCCAAGGTGGATCAACAAATCCCTACTTTATTCTCTGGCTCTGTCCAGTCTCAGTTTCAGGTCAGCCTTCCCGAGGCATCGATGTGGGTACATACACACAGTCCACATTTCAACTCACTGAGGGAAATCATTTTTCCCCAGTGTTCTCCCAACAGTCATTCTTGAGAATGAGAGGATACCTGAGCAGCTTTGCAAATACTTCTGTTGAAGTAAGTGAGATCACAGAGGACACATCTAAAGGGCTAAGAAAGATGGACTGCAGGACATAGCTCTTTTCCATCCACCCATAAAAGCCCACTGCATGCACTCATTTCTGTCTTCTTTATGAATCTAACAATAAAAATAATGATTGGGTTATTCAGATTCTGTCTAGAGGAATGAAATCCCCAAACTTTAACATCATCCCATTTCAAATCCTCCTTTATTTGTGGTGCAGCTTCTTGTGCAGCACACCACAGAATGAGTCTAAAACCAAACCTCCAAGTGCAGTAAAAGTCTCGTGCAGCATCCCCAGGACTCTCCCATTTCCCTGTAAAATTACATTCAATGACTTTTTGCAGAAGTGAAGAAGAAGGAGCTGCTGCTGGGACACTTAGCCTATCAAAACACAAATAATTAATGGTTGAAAACACGTTTTGTTTAATAATTGCTGTTCTTCATTAGTGTGAACCAAGGACACAGACTATCTGAGACAATAGCATCTGCACCCCATATTTCATTATCACCAAACTTCACATTTCACACAAAAGCATAACTAGCAAAGCCTTACAGCTTTAATTAGTTTCTGCCATAGCTGTGAAGGTCAGCCAATTATTGTGTGTGAAATTTCAATATGAAGCGGCTGAATTGAAGACAGCGTTGCAACATTGTGAAACTCTGCAATGCTGTAAATCTAGCATGATAGAAGCTTTTTTTTTTTGTTTCTCCAAAGGAAAAACACCCACAAAGTAACATAAATTAATCATCAGGTATGCACAGCTTCAAGGCTTATTGGCTAATTTAACACATGTTAGAGGAAGGGGGGAAAAAAAAAGGTAATTTTTGATAGCATGGTATGCTTTGCAAGGTTTCTTCTTATCAGTGTCACCAACCATGACAAAACACTTAGCTGGGTCCTCATTTCTATGAGGGAAATCACAGGGGTGTTGTGGGATTCAGAGTCCTACTGTCAAGAGAAAACAATAGCATTGAGCAGATGAATTTCACCCATCAAGACTGAGAGCCATGAGACGTACAGCCTGCCCTGAAAAACCAGGCCTGTCAAAAGTTGGCTTACTTAAGCTCCAGCCTCATGGCTGGCTTTGGAAAATCTTGAGCCAAGTGCATTTCATATGTGTTGGTGTGTAAAAACCATATAAAAGATTCTGGATTCAAATGATGCCCAAATAATCTACGCCCCAGCAGGCAGTGAGGAAGTAGCAAAGGATGCAAAAGGATTGCACACACACCTCTGACCCAAGGCACAGCCTCTTTGCACATGCCATTCTGGCCAAGCACAAGTAATTTATGCAGTGTGTTGTGCCCTGGGATTACAGATGTGCAGAAGGCACAGCCTGAACCTTGAATGCATTCAAGGCCAGCCTTACTCTCAGATCTGGACATTGGTTGTTGGTTAAACACAAATATCTTTTGCCTCTTTCTTGAGGTTTTTTTTTTTATAGATGAAAACTCTGAGTAAATTTTATCATTTTAAGAAGTGAACAGCAAGACTTTGAAAGATGCAGTTCAAGATTTTTTTTTTTTTTAATTTGGGTACCACCAGATGACACATGGAAGTCAAATAATAATGACACAATGGTTCTATACCTCTAGCCCCAGTGAGCTAACAGCTCAGACCTGTCCTTGATTATAAATTTACAAGTGAGATTACTAGGTTTCAATGGGAGAAAAAAAAAAAAAANAAAAAAAAAAAAAAAAAAAAAAAGAGGGCACAAAGCTTAGGGATTGGCTTTATTTTGTGTGTTGTTCCTATGTTTAAGCTCCCTTTTTTAAAAATGAAATGATCCTGACAGAAAACATATGCAAACTCATTTTTAATCTAGCCTGGGACAGCGCATGCAGCTCTAGTAAGCACCACAGCTTTAATCATGTGGAAATACCTGCATGTTTGTATGTATATTTGCACATCACAACCAATTCCCCCTTCCTGTGCCCCATTTTTTTTCCTGCCATTGGGAGGACCAGGTAAGTGGTTGTGCAGAGCCTCTGCAGGCAAAGCAAAACCAGCAGGGCAGTTTTACTGCTCAGAGTCTCTCCTGACTTTTTTCCTGGCACAAAACACATTTGCAGCTATAATGCCACTCACAGCAGTTGTTGCCAGAGCTTTTTGTTCTCTCTTTAAAAAAAAAAAAAAAAAATTAAATGCATAACTAGCTCAATGCATCAATACTTACATCAAAAATCCCCATTTTTTGGTTGCCAGAGAACTGCACCAAAAGCAGCCTGGGCAGAACGTGGAGGGAGGTGATTCTGCCCTTGTGATTCCCCACCTGGAGTCCAGATCTGTAAAATTAAAACCTTCCAACATAGGAAGGATGTGGACCTGCTGGAGGGAGTCCAGAGAAGGGTCACAAAGGTGATTAGAAGGATGAAGCACCTCTGCTGTGAAAACAGCTGAGAGAGCTGGGGTTGCTCCACCTGGAGAAGAGAAGGCTGCAAGGAAACCTCACTGATTTTCCAGTGCCTAAACGGGGTCCAAGAGCACTGGTGAAGGCCATGGAGTGACAGGACAAGGAGGGATGGCTTTAATCTGAAAGAATTGGGTTAGATTAGATATTTGGAAGAAATTCTTTACTGTGATGGTGAGAACTGTTACAGAAAAGTTGTGGCTGCCCCAAGCCTGGAAGTGTTCAAAGCCACATGGGATAGGACCTTGAGAAACCTTGTCTAGTGGGAAGTGTCCCTGCTCACAGCAGGGGAATCAGAACTAGAGGATCTCTAAGGTCCCTTCCAACCCAAACCATTCCATGATTCTGTAATCATAGATTATCTAGAATTCAAACCATCACCATAGTAAACATGCATTTTCCCTGCCTCTTGAATAACCCCTTAACTAAACCCAGCTGAAAGAGATGGTAAAGTAATTCACAATTTGTTTCCTGCTGCACCTTTTTCAGCATCACCACATAAATCCATGCATGGGGGAAAAAAAAAAAAGAAGAAAAAAAAAAAAAAAAAAAAAAAAAAAAAAAAAAAAATTGTTTAGTTTGCATTGACAGAATAGGAGTGATGTCTTCTAACCAACAAAGGCTGAGCTGGCTAAAACAGGTATCAGGGGTAAATTTTTTTTAAAATTAAACATAATGAAGATCCAGGTCAATTCTACAAAAGAAAAATAAAAGGATAAAAAAGTGAGTCTTAAAGTTAAGACCCAGATGTTCAGTGTGGTGCCCTGAAATACTCTGCTCCAACTCCAGAACCTCAGCAGTGCTTCAAGGAGTCTGAATTGCACTTCAGCCGAGGCCTAGAGCTCTCTGACACATTTTAGCACATTATTTAAGCTGCCACACCCTCCAGGGCCCTCTGCAGGTACATCAGTGTCTCTATGTCAGCACCGCTAAACAAAAGCCTACAATCAGCTGAGAATAGGTAGCTTCAAACCTATCTAATTAGATAGGTTTCCCTTTCTATCTAATTAGGAGCATATTAACTTCCTTCTGTGCAGATAACTCTTAGCCCATACCAGGAAGGTATTTTCCTTTTGCTGTCCACAGATAAGAGTGGCTAGCAGCATAAAATCCAACCTGAATTTCTAGGTACTGTTTTTTTACTTCTAAACACCAAAGGAATTGGTTGTGCCAGAATTGAAACCACATGTAAGTCCCAGGCATGCATCATCCACCACAATATGAAACATTCACTGAAATCTAAATAATTAGATGAAAAGGGAGATGAAATAATTAACAGTGGCCCCCAAAACGCTAAAGAAAACCTGTATGTGCACACATTTTCGTATGTACATAAGTTAACTCCACCTTGTGCATAAGATGCTTTATTTCTCTTAAATGAAATCAGTGAAAGAAAATAACCCAAACATATCGTTATTGCTGAGTAACCCTATGCAGAATAGAACAGGATCACCTGAGCAGAAATCAACTCCAGAACAGAAGTGAAAAAAAGAAAAAGAAACAACCAACACGCATTCACACGGAAGAAAACCACAAATTATTATCAGTGAAACAGACTGAAACCTGTCTCAGGCAGCTCCCCCCAAGGGAGCAGCAAAGCTGAGTAGCTTGGCTGAGGGTGTCTTTTACTAAAGGTCAGGCAAAACTGCAAGAGAAACCGAGGGGAAGTCTTAAAGTTGTCCCCTAAGACGGGGAATGCCTGATAGAGGCGGAGAGTTGAGCAGGTTTATTAAACACACGCTAAAATATCAAATGTGATAACAGTGGCTGAACTGAATCAAACGTGCTCTCAGTGTGATACAAATCATTCCTAGACAAGGTAAACAAACACAAAGACACACAAAGCCCTTATTCCAACCCCAGCAATCAGATCCATCCCCAGGGACGTGCCACTGGCACCAGCAGCCCAGCCTGGTTAAGGACACCAGGGCCGTGCAGGCTCTTTGTGAGAGAAGCTCTTCCTGCTAAGAGTCTCCCATGCTCACTCACCCCACCCTGGCTCTGCTCCAGCAGCAACACTTCCCCTGCAACAGGGTCTCCACTCAGCCCAAACCACCAGGGACAAGATCTCTTCCAGCCAGCCTTGCCAACAGCAGCTGCTCCCAACCAAAGAGTCTCTCTCTCTGGAGAAAACTCTCTTCAGTGCCAGCCATGCTACAAGAACAGTGGCTCCTAACATCAGCAGTCTCCTTCCAAGAAGAAATACGGGAAAAATCCTCACAGCCAGCCTCTCTCCAATGGGAGCAGTTCACATGTTAACCCAATGAATAATTCCAAGCTGGAAGATGAAATATTTAAAGCGAAGAAAAGGCACAAGGATCTTCAGATGTTGGCAGTTTTCAAGCCAGCCTTCAAGAGCTCACAAGCTCACTGCCATTTGCCAAGCAGGATCAACATGAAGAGTGTGCTTAAAAGAAACATGAACAATTGCACCACCAAATCAGCAGGGACTTCAAAATTCAGCAAGAATAGGAGCGAGCAGAGCTGCTGAAATGCCAAGGTCAGTAACTGCAAGAAGAAACTCACCACGGTGCCATGATCTAATATGTGATTCAGCTGGTAGCCATATCACACGAGGAAAAACCACAGGAATTGTCATACTGGACAGACCCCCCCTCAATCAGGGAGCCAATACAAAAATCTACAGGGGTTAAGAAAAGGAAACCTTCCAGTGAGCTCATAGGGCCCATTTCAACTGACTTTCCTTTAATTTTCTGGAGGAAAAAAACAAACAAACAAACAACAACAAAAAAAAAAAACCTTCTGATTCCTGTTATTGCAGAACAGTAAACGGGAATGCTTAACTCATCCTTTTTATATCATTCTACAAAACCAAGCAGAGTTGCACTGTTTCTGTGAAGAGGATAAGTTTCCCACTCTTCCTGCAGGATAAGAGCATGCACACAGGCAATTGCTGTTGGATCAGCTGGTGTTCAATAACTTTTTAACACTCACACCACCGAGCTTCTCACCCTCAGAAAAGCCCATTACAAAATTTGCAGTAATGCTTCTTGCTGATCAAAATTTTTTTCAGAAATCCAAGTAAGTTCTCAAGTGGATCTTTTCAAGTCATATTAAATCTGAAGAAAATATGCCAGCTAGAGCCTGTGCTACTTTTTGTCTTCTGGTATGATAGATTACTTTAGCACTTTCCTCCCAGTGGTTCAGCCTCTCTAGTTTAAGATCCTCCACAACCCTTATGCGTATATTTTCAGATGGTTTATCATCATGACTTATCATCTGGTAGTAACATTTCTTTTATGGATAAATCAATCAATCAATGGCCCATCTTTACTGGTATTTGCTCAAGATATTTGAAGTGAACTTAGAAGCAGCAAAACCATTGGACTTCTCTGCAGTGTCCTTAACATAATTGTTTGCCTGGCAGGTTTTCTCGTCCACAGATCCACTGAGGCTTTGAATTCATTGCTCTTTGTGGTTATCTGACTAGATTTCCCATATAGTCTGGTTTCTATGGGACCAGTTCAGTTTTCAGAAGGATGGTGGTCTGCTGCAAGTCACTTCTTCAGCTTTAAATTTTTTAAATAGGCACGCAAGATTTCATACAGCGTGCTTTGAAACAGCACAAGTTTGACTAAAGCTTCTCAAGATGGTGTCACTTAGAGCAGCTTTATCAAATGTTGAAAGTATCATCATGCTCTGCTGGCCTCTTCCACCCTTCACCTCCTGCTCACCCCCCTATAAGCCTGCACCTAGGGGCAAAGCTACACTAGTGGAGTCTGGGAAAAAAAAAAAAAAAAAAAGGTTTTTGTGTATGGCTGGGGCTCCCCAGGTTACACCATTCCCTTTGAAGGAAAAAAAAAAAAAAAAAAAGAAAAAAGAAGAAAAGGAAATTCTGTTTCTGACCCTTGTTTTTTTTTTGTGAAGATACAATCAGAAATATGATCCAAGAGTGCTGACTGAATGCTGTCTGCTCATGCCTTGAAATGTCTGGCAGCATGGGCTGTCACATGATTTTTACTCATTTTTACAGCAGGTCCTTCTCCTTTGATCTAGTAACAATAGACAATGGGATGCATCAAGTATCTTTCGAGCTCATTCCAGGCCCTCAATCATAATGCAACAAGGATTTTGGTTTTTAATTCTTTTTAACAACTTACAACTTTGTCTATAGTATACTGTCAACACCCTGTCTGCCTAATCTAGACTTTTTTGGATGGCTGGACCAGAAACACGGGAAGGTTTTTTTTTTTTCCCCTACTCTGCTTCCAGTCTCTAGCAGTGCCACTGTATTTTATCTGGGCCACATTCCTGTAGCTAGGCTTCAGCCTAAAAATCCCTGGGCAAATATGCTGTGCATGCTTCAGCATTTTGCTCAACATCCCCGCCCTGTAAAGCAGCGCACCAAAGTCTCAGTGGCAGTTTTACACAAGTCCACAAGGAAAGCCTTGTCTGGGAAGAGAATAACCCTAATGGAATGACCTTTACTGGGACTTGACACCTGCTACCCCGTAAGCTTCCTATACACACAGCTTAATCCACCTGGAGGCTTTTTTTTTTTTTTCTTGATGGAAGGTGATAAAAAAGCTGTTAGATTGTAAGCTCTGTCTTAGATTCAAAGCATGTAGGCTCCTTGATGTTCTGAGGCTTAGGGCACACAGAGGGGAAAAATATTTCTTAGTTCAGGTGAAATCCTCAAGTTGCTTATTAGGAATGAACCCTGGTCTAAGAAACACTTTATTGGTATGAAAGTAAAGAAAACTCTCCCTGATAGGAAGAAAGGGGCCCAGTTCCACAGTATTACAGACAAGATAATGTAATAGTGATCATAAAGCTTTCCTCAGCAGACAAAAAGAAAAAAAAGTAGCCCAACTCTAGAAATTTACAATCCACAGAGGGTCTAGCAGATTGTATTCTGGACACCTTAAAGGTGAATGCTCTAAAACATGCATCAATCTCCAGTGATGAAAACCTGTCCCCCTCTGATTATAAATAATTCCCTCTTTCTTTGAGACAACAAAGGTCTAAATCAAAAAGTTCTATCGGTGTGATTTTCAGCATGGTAGAAAAGGGGGGAAAACAGAGTAAAAGACAGGCCCCAACAGCAGCACTGTCCTGGCACAGGTGTTGGGAGAAGCCAGTACAAAACCCTCAGAATTAGAACAGAAGATGAATTATTTGGCAGTCAGCTTTCAGAACTTAAAGAGTAAAGAGAAAAAGAAAACAGGAAACAAACAAAACAGCCAAACAATCCCCCCAAAGAAACGACCTTCTAAACAGATGATCTCCCTGAACAGAGATGATCTATCACTGACTGCTCAAACTCCAGAGGCAGCACTAGTGAGAACAGCAGAATAAAAATGCAGTGGCGGCTGGGAGCTGAACTCATGTTCTTCAGGTCACTACTTCTCACTCTTTTCCCCCACTGTGCCAAACACCATCTCCCTCAGGGAAGAAAATCCTTGGAGTTCATCTTCCCTCCTGCCTGAGCCAAGGTGCATCCAAGCCACCAGCTCTGGCCTCGTGCAACCTGGGAAAGGGAAATTGTGCAAACCCATCATTGCACACCATGAGAGAAAGCTCCGATAAGCTCTCCTCAGCTGAAAGCTTTTCCTAGCAAAAGTTCCAATTTCATACTCCCCTGGGCACTGTTTCTGGGATTTTTTTGTTTTCTCTGCAGGCTAATGTTGACAATCTTCCATCACCCTGAAATCTTCAAACAGTTTGTCCTTCTGAAGTTGGGCCAGGTGACTAACTTACTGTTTTAAAGGGTTGGACACAAAAAGTTCAGTATGGAAAAATTTATATGGAGATCACTGTTTAATAAATACTATTAAGGAAGCTTTTATTTTTGGATTTTATTTCTTTTAAGGTGGCTGACACGTCTATTGAAGGCTTTAGTCAATTAGATCCTGCCTGTGAGATCAGGGCTTGCTCTACCCCACCTGTGTCATGCATGCTAGGCTCTTAAATGCAGCAGTAGCTAACCTTTATCTGATGGGTTTTATAATATAGGCCATTTATATGAAGTGAGTGGAACATTGATCCTCCTGTTCAAGTTTCCTGAGATTATTCAGTATTAGCATTGCTGAGATTAGTCACACCGTGGCTGCTGCTCGTGTAGATTGTTTGATACAGAATATTTCCCACTCTGCACAAAGCAGCTCTGTAGGAAAAACCCAATTCAATCAATTTGAGCAGCCCTTCTTGTGCTACATTGGCATATTATGCATTGGGCAGATAAAGTTGTGATTCTATCTAATATATTCTTTGGCTGCTTTGACTGATGTGCTGAATGAATGGAGATACCTAATGCTATCCAAGTCCTGCTGCTGGAAGATAATGGCATCATTATTTGAAAAACAGACCAAAAAAAGGGGATGGGGGGAGGAAAGGGTTTAACCTCTGCTTCCCACATCTGTAGCAAACGTGGACAGGGCAGTGTGGGAAGGAAGAAAGTCAGGCAGAGGAGGCTTCTGACAGCAAGCCAAAGAAAAGTGGAAACTGAGGGTGACAAAAAGCTCTAAATACTGATGCAAGGTCAGCAACTGCAGAAATTGAGGTGTGCCAGCCTCATCTTCAAGAGGTGCTCTGCAAATTTCAAAACACTTCTAGATGAGCAACCTGAGCCCCAGGCTTTTGTGTTCTTTTCAATAATTTTCATGATTATTAGTTGGGATGATAGAAACACCTCTATCCCTGAGAGGACCACCACATCCCTGGAGCTGTTTGCACCAGCTGGCACAGGTGAGCACTTGCAGCTTCTGTTGTGGCCACTCTCTAGTGCTCCACAACTCCAAGCCTGTCAGATTTTAAAAATGAAAAGGAAAAGAATATCAGGGATTAAAAAAAAAATCAAGCCAGTTGATGTTCTGCTCTAAATCTGTAAACAGGTAGTTCATGTTTCCAGGGTTTAGGCTTTCTAACACTGCAGATGCTCAGAACATTTAAAAGCACATCAGCTTTTACATGAAGAAACCTTGGAGCCAAGAAATCCTCTGTTTTGTTGCATTATAAGAGAAACACAAAAAGGAGCCCAGGAGACTTGCCATAAAAAAAGGGACAGATAATGGAAGTGCAGCATCACCCAATGGTTGAGGTGTATTCTGCCATAGGTGGAAAAGCCTGAGAAATGGAAGACAATGTCATAAGACCAGACAATAATGGTGTCATCAGGTGACATGTTTTGTTAAACCTTGTATGAAACCCCCTTTGATTTCTTCAGGCTTTCAGAATTCTTCTGTTTGGTGTTCCTGGTGGGTTCCAGCAGCATTATATTTACTGCTGACATGCAGTAAATGGAAGCAGCACCATATACAGAGCTTCAACTACAAATTGCATTGCAGCTTCACCCAAATTATGATTATCAACCCACATCTGGGCAGCTTTGCTAGTGATCTGCTGCAGTCACTGGGGACTGTTTGGGTCTAGGGATGATGTTTTAAAACTACTTTAAAAATTACTGAAGTTTTAGTTTCCTGTGCCAAAACATTTCAATTCAGTGAAAGCAAAAAATAGTCCATCTAAGGAATGCATGTGTATGGAAAGAACAAATCCATTGTGTTTGTAGAAATGTTCATAGCAGTATGATCACCAAGACTTCAGATTAACCAGCTATTTCTGCAATTGGGACTGCAGATAGGCAGCAAAGGTGGGTAAGTCTTTTCTCAGCTTATGTAGTTACTTTCCAATGAACCTCCCCAAGGTCTTTACGCAGATATTTTTCTCAGTTTTAAATACAATTTTTTTTTTTAATTGACGTTATTTGAAAATTTAATTAAAATTAATCTTCCCCTCTGAATACATTTCTTTTTACACTTTGTCTCTATGCTAATTTTGGTGTGTTTAATTAGATCTAACTATGTCCCACACTGCTCACCTTCAGAAGCACTTCAACTATTACATCACCTCAGCTGTTTTTTCCTGTATACATTTGCTAAATGCAGAACACTTCAAGTAAAACCACTTGGTTTTATTCCTTAATCACACTTTGACATGATGATATTCATCAAGTTCTATGAATGACCCACCATAGTTACACTAAATTTAATGGGATTTTGTCTTCTCGTTGTTTATTTTGTTTGTTTGTTTGTTTTTGGTTTTGTTTCTCCCCCTTGTGCAAGAACAAAAAGGTGGACCGTCCACTAGGAGCCATCATCAGCTGTTGCCTGTGAGGATGCTCCAGGTGACCTCCAGAGTAGTTTTGAATGAACAATCATTCTACATTTCTATTAACTAAATGAAAAATCTCACTTGAGCCTTGTTGAATCAGGGCATTCTTCTCTCAGCCACCTTTGCTTTGCCCGACAGGGACACCGAGCCAGGAAATTTTAAGCCCGGAGATTCATCTCACTGAGCTTCAGACATTTAACTGAGATGGCTAAATTAGGAACCTGGTTCTGTGTGTCATCACCAGTACAAATTTCAGAATGACCCTCATGAAGAACTCCAGACCTATCAACAGGGAGCAAGGCATAATTATCACAGAACTTCAGCTGAGTGTTTAAAGCAGTGGGATGGACTTGGAATGCAGTTGATCCCCATGGAGAGCCTGTAAGGAAGAATTACGAGAATTTTCTGCATTTCTGCCACCACAGCATACTTGCTGCTTTGGACACACTGAAACCATTTCTTTTTTTCATGTTTATCATCAACATTAATGCCTTGAGGATTAGAGTAACAGCAATGCTTGAAGTGGATCCCGTAGCATTGCAGACTGAGCTGGTAGGTTTCCAGATTGTTGTCTGATGTCCATAAATTCAGAAGAATATTTTAAATAGCACAGTATATTTTTTTTCATCCTTGGGGAAAACTGCAAGTTGCTAGACTAATATTGCATATCTGATGCCATTTCTCAGGTGTCAAATCCTTCAATAGATGAACTTGCAGCTGAAATTTCAGGGAAGAATAACAAAATAACCTGAAATCTGCTGTTACCTACAAGAACAGTGAAAATATTATCACTGCCGTTTCCTTCCAAGCAGATTCTCAAAATTAATCTTAATTAAGGGTAAATAATTTTGTAGATTCACAATAAATGAAGGTGTCTGGATTTTAACATATACCCTCTTTCTAGGAAATATAAGAGGAGGGTGTTAGCCGAACGTTGTCCTCAGTCAGTTTCACACATTATATGAGGTTTTTTTTTTACCTTGAGTGATACCAGGCAAGTTTTTCTGAACTGATTTATATTAATAATTTGGCTTATCACCATAAAACACCATCAACAGAGCCTGTATCTGCCTAGTACTGATGTTAAGGAGGAAGAGGAACATGTTCTAAAAGACTGATGCCTGATCTGAACTGAACTGTCCACAGTAAATATTTTTTCAGCTTTTTCTAGGAGATTCAGAGATTCGCCATTTTTACTTTGTGAGGAACAGGTCACTGTTTACCTGTGTAACAGCACTGACATCCTGAAAACTACAGGGTGTTCTCCCAGCCATGGTATAGGAGCTCTTTAGCTAAACTTCTTTGTGGCATGCATGCTACAGATTTTTCATCCATGTCTTTGATTTGTCCACAGTTTGGAAGAATATTAATGGCTAGAAAGCATAAATAGGATAATTAAGATAATGCTGAGATGAACAGCCTGACATTGGCCTTATGAAAAGCTATGAAAACACTGATTTTGGATGAGATATGTATAAAACTAAGGAAGATTAGAACTAATTATTCATTAGTTTATGGTGGGGGGAAAAAAAGACAAGTTTTATTAACCAAACAATTACTAATAAAATTACTTTTTGGTTGAAGGCAATAACATTGACTGACACATTTCTGTAACGTGTCTGAGTTACCCAAAAGAAGATTGGGAGTCTGATTAATGCATCACATGATGAAGGGTTATCCACTATTGAATATGAACAAAAGACATCCATGTGTTGATCTCTAAATCAACAAGAAATATGTGCAAGACGATGAAATAGCTGGTAACCACAAAGACAAAATTGATAATTAACAAAGGGAACACTTTAAGCAAGGAAAAGATGGTATATTTTTAACAACTTGAAATCTTCTAGAAAGAAGCCTTCTTAGTGTAAGCATCTGGTATGCTCAGATAATAAACATTAGCAGCTTAATGCAAAATTGAAAGATAAGGTGCTTTGGTTTGTGTTACAAAAAGTAATAAACATAAAGGTCTTTTCAGGCCTTAAAATGAATCTATTAGCATGGTTCCAATGGGAGTCCTCAGCATGATCTCAAATGCACTCTCTTTGATAAATCCCTTGTCTCTTGAACACCCTCAGAATTGTTAACCCCAGTGTGGTGGGGTCTGCCTCTCGCTATTTCTATCTGCAGTGTCATTTTCAGTCCTTCTACCCCAAACCTTTTCAAGTGTCATTCTTTAGGAGGGCATGTGCATTCCTAGAGGTTTCCTTGATTCATCCCCTCACTGAGCCTCTGTGCCATTAGGTCAGTCTCCACACGGATCATCCCATAGCCCATATTCCCAACCTGACATCTGTTATTTACTATAACTCCTTTAGGTTCTGGTAGCATCATCTGCAGCATTTTACCTTAAAGCATACATCTTATTCTCTGCCATTATGCCTTGCAGTGCCATCTACCTGCAGTGTCACCATGCAGTGCCTGTGTTTGGTAAATGTCCACCCCTCCATTTGCTCTCCTCCAGCTACAACAAACCACCTCATACTACAGGATATTTAAGTTTTAAGCTGGTGTGCTCCAGCTGGAACACACCTTGAGCTCCTGCCAGTCAGGGGAAACTGTTAGTGACAAAGTGAATTGGCTCCCTCATCACTCCAGGTTGGACCAGCCTCTGGAAACACATCTCTCTGCTGCAGCACCACCACCAAACCTAAAGCAAACAGGACCCTACCTCAGACAAGGAATCATGGTCTGAATGGCAGAATGAATATAAGCATGCATGTTACCTTTGTAGATCCAAGAGGACTGATAGCAGATTAGATTAGCATTTTCTTCCTTTTCCAAATCACCTTTTTCTTTTATGCAGTTTCCTGTTTATGGAATGTCTGTACCAACCTTAATGGGTGTTCTGACCCAATGTACCTTGTGATAAATGCCATAATCATCCATTTGGAGGCTGTCCCACCTTCTCAAGACCAGAGATTTTTTGGATGACAGCCTTTTATTTCATTTTCATTTGGCTTCTGTTCCTAAGCACTTTGCTTATTATCAGGTCCTTTTGTTGTGTGTACTCCAGTTTCATCCTGCTAATTGGCTACAGTGTAGGTCTGTGATCCCTATCAAATTAACTTCTACTGTAATTGAGCCTGCTAGAATCAGATTGCCTGCACAACCTCCTCTTTAAGTCATGTTCTCATTGCTGTACACTTAATACCAAACTTTAAATACTTTACACTTTCAATCAGTGGCTCTGCATCTGAAGCTATGTTGGATAAAAGCATCCCTTACATAAAAATTGGATTGAATGCCTTTTTATAACCACAAAACAGCTGACACAATGGTCAATATCTAATGGGAAAATTAAAAATCAGTCCACTCAGCTAAATAAGTTGAATTGTTGATTTTACTTGGATGAGAGCAGAGTAGTAAGTGGACATAGTAATACTCAAGATTTCCCACGGTGGTATCTAGGCACAGGTAGTTAAGAGTTTCCTTCTGGATGGGTTAGCAAACCTGTGGATGGCTGGGAAATCCACTTCAAATGCCCAAGATATTATTTTATTCAAGTCATTAAAGCTCTGAACAGTCAGTGAAACCTTCACCCTAAGCCAGGCACCTGGGGTCATGCTGTAGAAATACATTTCTTTTTGTGTAAGTGATGTAACAGGAATCCACTCAAAACCCCAAAACATTGTTGAAGATTTCCATACAGATGTTGTCACCCAGAACAAAGCCATGATGTAGAGGTGCCAGGATTCATGGTGGGGGAAAGAAAAAAAAAGAATGAACTATCAGCAGGGCTTAGGGGCTTAGTGAAAATAATTAGAACAGAAAGTACAGTCAGCTCAGTAAGAAGCTACTTTAGCACTCCTTTTGCTATTTTTATTTGCACTGGTTAATACCTTCCTACATCTTAGAATAACTAGGCCAGCTTGTCTGAGGGAATGCAGAACAGGGTGCTAATCTCATCTCTGCCTCACAATCCACCAGGGTCAGCACTTCCTAAATGGCAATGACGTATCCTGTCCTGTTGGGTGATGTCAAACAGCAAGTTCTATACACTGTCACTTTTAAATGTCAAATTACAGAGAGAAGTCAGATTTTTTGGCAAAACTCAGTGGACTCATAGTAGTCACTCATTCACTTTGTGGCCTTCAGCATCACTTTTCCCACCTTGACCTTGTAAGATCACACCCTGTCTTCAGCAGCTACTAGCATGAAGTGTCCAAAACTTTCCAGTACCCTTTAGTTATTACAAACTCTTGGAGAAAATTATTAGTAGAGAGATTTTATTGCATAATAGATGATAATAGAGAAATATCTTCCTTGTGATTGATTAAGCCTGGCAGGCACAATATGCATGTTAAGAATTTCTTCTATGGAAAATTACCACAGAAAGCATCAAAATGTTCACTTTCTGTTTGGGGAGAAACTCCTGAAAGATCCTGCAGTACCTTCCTGACAAGTCATTGGGTGCCCATAAATTGCACTAAGGTATAAATACATGGAAATTCCAGGGCAATTGTTAGTCATCACATTAAAATGACAATAATGATGAAAGGTAGGTGATATAGTTGCAGCTTAGGAAAAAAAAACCAACCCAAACAACAAACTTGTGTTCATTTATTCCTACAGGCAGGTATTCCAGACTGTGAAATTCCTATTTTTTTTGCATGTTTAACTCTCATTGAACCTTCTTTTTGGGGTGCAGAGCCAGCCAGATTGAGAAGGGAAAAATTAAAGTAACTTAACATAGAGGCATTTACATTAGTGAGGTAAAGGGCATTTTTTAGTCATGTTTCTCTTATTACCTGAAATAAAAGTTATTAGAGGGCATATTTCTTTAGGTTCATAAGCATTTCTTTATTTAGAGTTTCCTTCTGAAAAAACCTGCTATTAGTGAGGAGACTTGCTTTCCAAATACTCAGCAACTCACATAATTTTAAACCAATTCTCATTTCTATGAGTGATACTGAAGACAACATACAAGACAAGAGTTTTCTCGTTCTACTAGAAAACACCTAAGCCCTTCCTCACCTCTATTTTCACTTCACTCATACACCATGCAGCTACACTTTAAAAATATTCAGAAAAAACCCATGATTTTGGCTGCACAGTTAAAAAATAATAGTGACAAACTTATGAGCAACTTATCACATCAATTCAACACCCTGATGATCCTTCTCCAATCCAGTTGGAAAATGGAACCAAATAGAGCCCAGGATGCTATTTAATTTTCAAGAGTCAGACAGGTCCTAAACATGCCACTATACATAATTCTTGGTCAGATACATTCCTTCACCCTTATATGCATGTACAGCATCCTCCATACAATACTCCTCTTCTGACATCAGAGGCTGCCCAATATTATGTTATTATTTAATGCCTCATATGCAAAAAAACCCTGCAATAACCTGCAGGAACTAGAGAGGACATCATTTGTTAATGATTTCAGAAAAAGAAGGAAAAAAAAAAAGCACTTCTTGCCTCTCCTTTGCACTGGGAAGGAACACCACATAAAACCACAATCAGCTAAGACCAAATAGAGACTTGTAAAATGTTATCTATTACTCTGTGTGGTCAAATTTCTTTTCTACACTATGTATCCAGTTTACCTCTACACTGTCCTTTTAAATGCAGCTCACTCATAACACTAACAACAAACGGAGGAGAAAATCTTTCCTTTCAAAGCAGAGTAGCCTCCACAGGATAAAATTTAGCATTTTACATTGAGTAGAGGGGAAAAAATTACAAGAACTGAAAGCTTACTATAACACACTCTCTATAAAACAAAATAAGCACAGAAATCCTTATTCACATCACTGAGGTGTACAAACTCCTCTCATGTAACTCCAAATACCTGCATGAGTGTCTGTGGAGGAGCCTGGCTGTCCTACACTCCCTTCTCCACTTGCAACGGAGACAGAAATAAATTTCCCGACATGTGATAAATTCCTGTCCTCCCTCACCACCTCTAAACAAAACCTTTCCATCCCCTCAATATCTCAGGGAGACTGAGAGGTACACATGCAATTTCTTTCAGTTCTTGATTTATCATCCACGTGGAGACAAATTACGGTTGCTTTATAAGAACCCAGGAGGGGAAGAAATGTCCTGGGCTGTCCCACCAAGAGTGTCCTCTCCTCAACTCCTCAGCCCTCATTCCATTAGTCCAAACAAGCTGGGGTCCGTTGTTCTCTCCTTGTAAGACAGCTCTGCGTTTTCCTGATCACCCCAGCAGCCTTTTTTTTGGCACTTACTCCACGTGGAATTAATCCTTCTAGACTACACTGACCCAAACCACACACACTCCTGTGGATACGGCTTCGTTCTGACCCCATACAGCAACAATAATCCTTCCAGGCCCACTGGAAACACTTGGTCTCACACTTCTCTGCATCCTGGTTGCATTTTTCGTGGTGGTGTCGCAGTGATGAATCACAAAACCTCCTAAGTTACACAGACAGACACCCATCTGTCTTCTTCACTCATGTTTCCATGGCAGAGCTTCCAGATAGTCATGCCTGTCCCGTGGCTACAGGTTTTAATGAGTTAAATGAAACTGGCAACAAACATTTTTTTTGTCCCAGCTTCACTAGCTGAGACATTGAACACGTACTGAGGTTGTTATTTTAATGCTGTTTTCTCAGGGGCTGTTTCCAAGCCTTCCCCAGGATGAGCCAGTCCCGTTTGGAAGAACAAAGCCATCAGCAGCACAGGGCTGTAAGGCTAACCTGGTTCTTCCAACCAAGAGCAGCCAGAAGTTTGTGCTGTCTCTTCTTTTTTTTTTTTCTTCTTTTATTTCTGAAATATTTTTTTATTCAACTAGCCACAATGACTGGAAACCAAGAAATCCAAACAGTTTAATGATACAAAGTGGTTCGTATTAGTGTCTGTCTTGTTTTTCTCTGTAGTTTAAGGGATCAATATTAATGAAGAGGGAAGCTATAAACATCACTAATGAGGATGAAGTCGAATATCCCTCACCAGAGCTGTAAGATCTTGAGCTTGCACCAAATGAAGATGACACCCACTATTAAAGGCTGCATTTTAATCCAGCCACAATAATAAAAGTGAAGTTAGCGCTATTGGTAAATTTTAATAGATGTTGTCTTACAAAAGCAGCCTGCTTGAAATTCAGCCCAAAGACTAAATTAAAGTCAAAACCCCAGTCAGTTAACTGTGCCATAACACGTGAAGAATTGATTTTCTTATTTTCAGCTGTCAGACCTGCTACAAAGAATGAGTTTTAATTCTGGGGATGTTATTAAACTCCTTGCTTAACCGGCAGAAAAATGGAACCGCCGGCCGGGGCGACAGCGGCGGGGCTGTCGGAGTGAATGACACCTGTCAGAGTATGATGAATGACCCTCCCTGCCCCACAATCCCCCCTCTCTGTCACTCAGGTGAGGGCCATTAATCTTCATCCAGGGCCTGTCAGCCCGGGCAGCCCCGCGACGACAAAAACCTCTTCTCGCGTTCGCCGCCGCGCGCGCAACAATGCGATATTCTCATTGTCACGGCGACGCCGAATTAGCATAATTTATTATGACTTTCCTCCCCCCTCCAAGAGCCCCCTCCCCACCCCAAAGCCCAAGTAGGGGAGAGATGTGATTAGACAGATGGAGGGTAGGCCCAGCCTGCCAGCCCTGGAGCCCCCCGCAGTGCTTGATGAGGAGTGGAGCATCTCCGCAAACCAATCAAAAAGCTGGCAGTTCAATTACAGAGTAATAAAGGGACATTCATCATTCAATTAGGCACCTGTCATGGTTTCACAAAAGGGAAAACTTCTAACCTGAGACTCCAGGGAGAAGATGCTACAACCAGGAGGCAGAGAAATAAATGAAAAAAAAAAAAAAAAA
>VXBN01005093.1:86630-130875 GCA_013397395.1 Sinosuthora webbiana
AAAAAAAAAAAAAGGACAAAGTCAATTACCGGCCGTACCAGACAAAAGGAAATATGTTAAAATAAGGGAAAAGTTATCCCAGGGCAAAAATCAGAAAAGTTACAAGACCTTACAAAGATTATAAAGGGCCAGCATTAAAAGAGCTACGCCATGCCATGCAGTGACATGCACACTATGAGTTTTCCCCCCTTGCCACGTTCAATGAAGGCTGGATGTGATCATGAAGAGTGCTTTAGGGAAAGAGGATTGTGGTTTAAAAGCCCCGATATTGTTACTGCACACACCATCTTTAGAAAGAACACGCCTATTCATCTCACCTCGTTGCTGTGCCTGGTTTAAAATGCTGTAAGTACCTGGGGTTATTCTTCTTATCATGTTAAAACATTAGCAATTCCACTAACCACTGACAAACATAGGTAAACCCTTTTTTTTCAAAAACAAACAAAAAAAGAAGAAGCCAAAACCAAACAAACAGGAAGAAATCACTAATGTGCCATATAACTGCCAAGCCTTCGGCATGTAAACCAGAGAAACTAAGCAGGCTTGCTTTATTCAAAGAAACTAAGCAGGCTTGCTTTATTCAAAGTTATTCTGTTCAATTCATGTGCCTCACAGATTGCAGAAGCCAGATCTTGAAAGTTATCGAAAATTAGAACATGGCAGAGATGAGATTGTCAGGCAGACTGGAACTAATGTGGATTTATCCTGTTCTGCAGCTGCAAATAACAGGTAAAAAAAAAAAAAAATAATAATATTAGATTGCTGAACAGATGCTTGTGCAATAAACTCTGTTAAGTTGATTACCTGCCTGCTAAGAAGGTTTATAGTAAATTGCAATTCTAACATTAAATTACCAGAGCAGCTAAGGTTGGATTTGGTTGGGAAGATGTAAGGCTAATCCAAAAACGTTCTTTAGAGGTGATGAATGAAACCCTGTACAACCAGCTGGAATGGCTAGGAAAGTCTAGAGTGCCTTGATTTCAATCCAACACTCATTTTCAGCCGGGCTGTTCGGATCCCGGTGCCTGCTTACAGAGAGAGCACAGGGGCAGGAGGAAACCTCCATTTATCACTGTAAAAGTGCAATGCTGCCTGTCTCCTCATCCCCCTGCTCTGTCACAGTGAGCCTGGGAGCATGCCACGCTCACACAGCCCTAAGGTTTCCAGGAGACAAGCTGATTCCTGCGTGGGGCTGCAGTCTGACATGGGGACGTGCCACGTCGCTCGTGCGTGGGTCAGGCTGCGGCTCTGAGTCCTGCTCATATCAGGATTTACATCCCCAAACTGTGTAAATGGCTTTTAAAATTCCATCTAAATGGGTTCACGTGGTATAAAAAATAAGGGAACACTTTGGGAATATTTTGTCAATTAATGAGGGAAAACTGTCATCACGTAAATATTCTCGGGTTTAGCATATGACTAACTCTAAACACCAAAGGGGCAGAAACCATCATTCTGCAGTGCTTTTCTTTACAAAAGGATCTGAATCTACAACAGGGTGCAAAACAACATTAACAACTGATTTGTGTGCTGAATTCCTTCTCCCATGCCTTTTTGTATTTGCATCCCAGGGCCAAATGAAGTTCTGGTACAACCCAACAATGCCTTCATACCTTGAGTGCTGCAAAGATAAATCTGGTAAGGTTTTAAACTGGCTTGGAGATGAAGCATGCTCCATAGCATAAACACAGGCTGCAGCATTGTGTGCTGCCCTCATTTCACTGTTTTGAAGGAGTCATCATAGACTGTTGCAGCAGCTTTCCCATAACACCAGACAGGGGATATTTTTGTTTTTCCCCTGTCTGATATAAATACATTCTAACTATGAGCTTGCAATATCCAGAAGGTGGAAGAGGGAAAAAAAAAAAAAAGTGCCAGAATTGCTGAACCTCAAAATTTATAATTCCTCCCCTATCCTTTCTCCTAGAAAATATAGTTTATCAATACAGTGCTTGCCTTTGAGATTAGTCGCAGTGTCAAGATTTTCAACAGAAAAAGGGAAGGGAATGGTGCATGTGTCTCAAAGGTGTTTGATGGTATTGGCCCTTGAGGTTTTCTACATACACTTCTGCTGCTGCTGTGCAGTGGTTCAAAAAATTGAAAGCCAGGGGTCCAGGGAATAGATTACAAAATTAGTAATTTGTTGTTCCTGCTTTGATGTCAAACAGAAAACAAACAGAAATAATACCCCTTTCAGGAAGTCTAAAAATAGCTAAATAAAACAGAGCCAAAAATACCACAATTGGTTTCAGATGCAGAGTTGCAATTATCAGGCTCCAAAACATCCAATTTGCCTTCTCTTCTGCACATGCATACATTATAAACAACCTGGGAACTCAGAGGCTAAAGGCAGGGATTCTCTGAAGTCCTGTACAAGGCACAGTTGTGGAAGAGGGAAAGAGCATGTCTATATATTCCTAGTAAGTCACTACTGTTTGAAATTCTGTTTTGCAATATAGGGTTCTATATAGATAGTATCCAAATGACTCTGCTAAATCCTACAAATTAGTTAAGAAATGCATAAATTATTCTGAGCTTCCAGTGTGGCAGCCTTTAAAAAAATCAGGTTTTCCAAGGCTGTCATGTCAGTGATCTGGTTTCCTAAGTCTTAATAAATGCAGCGTGGGTTATCCCAATGCCTTCAAAGAGCACAATTTACCTATCTCATTCCTGTGGACACTGTGCTGTTGCCTCAAGAAACAGAATTTCCCAGGGAGGAAGTGCCAGGAGCACACGTCAGCAAAACCACATAAGGAAAATGAGGATACAGGGAATTAAAAAAAAAAAAAAAGGTAATCATATTGAGACAAAAAGGGAAGACAGTAAAGTACCAGGACAAAAGGATGAATAATTGATGAGCTGGTGAGTTTCATTAATATTATCCTGCAGGTTCATTAAGCACTGTCCCAGTCTTGTCTTCAAAGGTTCCTCCTGAGTTTTGATGGGGTGCTGCAAGTCTTTTGCTTACACATCAGAACTTGAGGACTTCGGTGGTGACAACCATTTCCTCAGATTCAGTCCATTCAGCCAAGCACCCTTTGGAACTGCTTTTTATTCCCCTCCCACTAATCACAGGTCCCTAACCATGACAGCAAGTCTTAGTAAATAATATATCAAGATAAATGATAATTGTTCTGTTTTAAGTGTCTCCTAATGAGCATCATAAATTAAAAATTAATATTGCAAAGACTGTATGAATAGCATCAATGCCATAAACAGAGCAGCAGGGATCAAGAATGCAAATGAAAGTGAAACGCACCCTTATCCACCCCCTATATGAAAAAACTCTGAAGCCAGAAGACTGTTAGGCATTACAAAGCTAATAAATGGCTTTAATGAACTTCTGTAACAGGCAATTCCTTCTTAATCCTCCCTTCACCTTCCCATATTTGGCTCTCCTGGATTGTGACATTTCTTTTTGTTGTGGTTTGTTTTTTTTTTCCCCCCCTCCTTTTAAACCATCTCTCAGGAATTGTTTGCTTCTTGTTGGGTGCAAGAGCAACCTCGAATTAAAGCATACTGCTACAGCAAAACCCAGAGAATGGGCTGGTTAACAGATTGCTGATCCTGGTGATCATGCAGAAAGACTAAGGAGATTTGGCAGAAGCCATTCTGCTGTGTGACGTTGCTATTGTCATTGTGCCTCCCATTCAGAGAGTGCATTCAAGTGGTGTCTTTTTCTGGGTGACTGCATAAGGTGAGCTTAGCTACGCCCTTGTACCTCCAAGTTTCAGCTGGGAAGAAAGGAGGCAGCTGGAATTTTTTTTACCCTTCCTTCCTTCCTCCAAAGTCTCCGTTTATTCAATTTAGATGTAGCAGAAGTGTTTGCACAAGCAGTGTTTGCCTCCTTTTCTAATGGCTGGACTAATCTGTGGCTGAATCCCACCACCACCAGTTTTGCAAATACTGAAACTGATCCTTTTGAAGCAAAGGTCTTTGAATACTGTATTTGTATCATCGTGGCCCTAATTGTTCCTGGACAGTAAACCAGGTCAGACTTTGAAAAACAAACAACACACCAAGTCAGTCAGCTGTGAATGCCACAAGGTACAAGTTCCTGAAGGAATCTGACACTAGAGAGGATTAGAACACTTTTATAATTGACTTTTTTTAAAGACATCTGGCAAGTCTTCTAGTCCTTGTCCATAACCAACAACCAGGCGTGCACAGAAAATAAGGCTGAATCATTCAGCACAGACTGAATCACTAAAAACGTCCTTTCACCACCCATTCTGTAATCTCAATCCTCTCTCCTTTATCCTTGCTAGCCTTTTTGTCCCCTCATTTAGCAGCTCTGAGGTAAGAAAAAGCAACCAACCACCAGCGTGTTAGCCTGCTCCCCTAAATTATACCAGACATGGGAATGGTGAGTTTAAAGAAAGAGAACATAAGTTATGCATTATGAAGAAAAGCAATTACTGAGAAGAGGCTACTTTTCTGTCTCCATCATTTTTGAGCCTAAAGCAATGGAAGTGCTAGTCACTGCTCTGTAATTAAGGCTGAAGTCTGCGTTTCAAAAAAGTTCAATCTCTTTCCATGATGCACCCTGTACACAGAATACGTCCTTTAAAGCACAGAATTACTTTGGAGAATTCATAAATATTTCACTTCAGGCTCACTTTTATGACAAAATTAAGACACCCTTGCTATTGTATCGCTCCTGTTGAAATAAGTACCAAGGTAACTCAGATTTGAAATGCTGCAGCAAAATCTCAGCGTAAGAGAAATATTTTTTTCTAGAGCAGATGTTTCTCTTGGACACTTTCAGACAAGACTGAGACTCTTCTTAAACAAGACTTCAATGATATCAGAGATAAATAAATTACTTCTTAACTGCTAGAAGTTTTTTTTTTTAAGTCTTGTGAGATATTTATGCTCCCCTAGTGTTAGGACTTCCTTGGTGGAAGTCTTCACTTTTTCCATCACAACACCTCAACAATTCAGAATTGCTTGCCTGGGTTTGTTGCCCTGGCAGAGGCACAGGCAAAGCCATTAAAAGCAGAGAGTCATTAAAAGTTGGAGACTAATGTATCTTTGAAATCCAATTTCACCCCCTTTGGGACGACAAACAGTAAAATCCATTAACCATAACTGTGTGGTTATCTCAGGGCATCACAAGATGGAGGAACTAGCGCTATTCCAAATTTCGGGAAGCCTGGGTTTGGTTTAAGTGTGATTTTATTTCTAAGGCGCTTGGATTGATAATTTTCATCTTTAATTAAAATGTTAATATATTGTCAGCGACCTTTAGATTGCTAAAACAGTCCGACCACAGTGAGTTCTGTTTCAATCAGCTGCTGACATCACTGCACCTACACTTCATTTATTTATGCCAAACCTCCACCAGCTGAGGACCTAGACATGTCTGATTGCTCCCTTGACTTTTAAGTCCATGCAAACCATTATACCCAAGTGCAATTCCTCTTTTTATTTTTTTTTTTTTTTCCCCCACCAACAATTGGTTTAGCACTGGCACCCCTCAGGTTTGATCTGTGCTGAGGACACCTGCTCTCAGGGCACTGAACTGGGACCACCGTCTCATGAAGGGCCACTGAGCAGCTGTCACACGGCAGCAACTCCCAGGCAGTGCTGACCTGTGACAAATCTGAGCTCCTGACCCAGAGGTGAAGGAGCTCTCTATCCAATTACCAGTCCCCTGAGTCAGACACTACTGTTTTGTCCTGAAAACATAATAAATATGCACAAAAGAATAAGCAAGAATGAAGCAATACAAAAGTTGCATCGCTGTTAATGTTTTGCTAGACACCAAATCTTGGAAATCAGATGATATCGTTGCCACCAGCAGAATTTCTGGACTCTGTGGCCATGTAAAAAGCCTATTAAGAGGGACAGACTGAAGCAGTATTCCCCCTTCTTTCCCCTTACATCCCCAATAGAAAACAAGGATATCCACACAAGATTTCCAGCAGGAAAGAAAAGAAAGAGGTCGATTTCATGTCCTCCCCTATGAATTCATCTATTTAAATAACTTTTTTTTCTGAAAATGGCTAACTTATAAGGATAAAAATACCCTTATTCTGTGAAGTAAATAATTTCTTCTGCTTGCAAGTTCAGGGAAAAAAAGGCCATTTCACAACTGAGAGCCTGATAAAATGAGCTGTAATGCTGCTCAGTTAGGGCTCAGGGAAGAACACACTTTTCTTTGGTTCCATATCACTCACATTGTTCTTGACAGCGTCAGTAAGCAGCAGCAGCAGAGCACAATCTTCCTTTATTTTTAGTAATGCTAAAGCTGCAAGAGAATTCTTCTTTTCTTCTCTTCCAAATATATGCAATAAGACATCTACCCTCTGCAGCAATAATAGAAAAAGCTGCCTTAATGATGCCATCTTGATAATTTACTGCAATTACTACATAATTGTATCAATGCCTCTTGTTAATTGTGATAATCCAAGCTTTAACTAAGGCACCTTGTAACAAAGGTAGAGGGGGGAAAAAAAGTTATTTGAAACGACTCACTGAAAGTTCATTTTCTCTTTTAGGCTTCAAATCATGCCACGTGTGGCCCTCTGGGTCCAGGTAGCTGTGGACTGCAAAGCTCCAGGCTGAGTGGCAGCTTGCCATCCATCTGCCCACCTTGCCAGCATCTTCCTCTGTCCCACCCAAGAGAACAGGGGTTTGGTAGAAAACATGCTGACAGGAGAGCAAATGAACAAAAAAATGCTGTGCAAGCCCTAATTCTGAGCAGCAACTAAAAAAAAAAAAAAAAATTTACACTTTTTTTTTTTTTTTCTGAAGTGCCCAAACAAAACACAGCCTTTTGCTGCTACCTCCAACAATTCCTACCACGGGCTGGCAACAATGAATGCATGACAGTGGAGTCACTTGGATGGATGGAATAATTTTTGTGCACTTGGCAGAGGTTTTACAGAGCTGTTGCACCACAGCCCATGAGTGCTCTCACCTTCCCAGGCACGGAGAGCCTTGAAGGCAGCAGAGCCAGCACAGAGAAGGATGAGAGCCCCTGGGGTTAGCACAGGGTTGGGAGCTTAATTCCAAGCCTAAATCTGCCTTTGCCTTTCTGAGAGGCTGTAGGCAAGTCTTTCTTCATCTTCCCCTTACATGAGTACCCTTCTCAAGCCACATTTTGGTTTATATGTCTATAAAAGCTGAATAATGCTATTACATTAAAAAAAAAAAAAAAAAAGAAAGAAAAAAAGGAACTCTGTGTGCACTGGAGAGCTCCATTGTCCCATATGAGTGGGACCACTTAAATAGCAGAAGTAAAAGGGACAGAGAAATTCTCTTCTGTGACTTTTATGCACCCCAATGTACCCTGCACTCATTTCCAGAGTGGCAGTAAGCAACGTGCGGGCAGAGAAAAGGAGCAATAATGCTCTGAAATCTCAAGAGAGGGAATTATTTTTTTCCTTACCAACCTTTGTGGATTAACCTGGAGTCTAACTTGGCCTTGCAGGCTGGGATCAGCATTTGCCCCTCAGAGGGATCTGACTATGACATGGTGAGTTAGTTGTTCAAGAAGAAAAATCTTGAAATCTGTGTAATCTCCCTCCTGCACTGGCACAGCCGTCAGGAGGGGGCTGGCGAGGAAACCCAGTACAAGAGTGCACCAAACATCTCCCCACACTGCCCACATCAAAACTAAACCTGAAATCAGGGTGTCATTTACTCCCCTCAGCTGAGAGCACAATGGAGATCATTCAATAACAGATATTACACTTCAAAATGTTGTGTGAATCACTGATATAGATCTCTGTTTTAAAGATGAGTTGCAGACCCTCCTTCAATATTTGCATACCTTAACTTGGAAAACATTTGGAAAGTTGACTGGTGCATTAAAAGCTTTTAAGACAGACTCTGAGAGAATACATGATGTCTGCAGACCCAAAACTAGACTCTCCTCTGCTGCCATTTCTTAAGTTTTGATAAGAGCATTTAGCCTTTTGGTATCTCATCCCTCCCAGAGGGATTTAAAGAAATTTATCTTCCTTTAATTCCTTTAATTTATCTTCCTTCCTCCTAAATGTTGACAATTTATCAATTATCAAAAATCAAACGTCCTACCCTTTATCTCCAGTCTATAAAGACTGTGGTTTGGATTTTTCCCAGCTAGAGAAAGGTGGGATGCCATGTAAGCAACACTTATAGACTACACAAGGAGGAAGAGACAGTAGAAAACTAGACTTGACAAGACTCCTAAACACCTAAAACTTCATATGCAGTAATCAGACCTGTTCCTACACAGGATTGGGCAGAAAGCCCAATACAGTATTCACCAAAAAATCATTGTGAGTTGGATCAGTCCCTCAAGAGCCTCAAATTTTGATTTATTTTTAAAGAAATGCATCAGTGACAATCAACAGGGTTGGGATGATGAAGAAGGAGCAGGAAGGGAGTGTCTTTTAGCCTACCTACCCCATAAATCAAGCATCTTTTCCCCCCAAATAAATATATAAATGAATGACCATTTTAAAACTGATTCGAGCCAGTCCAGAAGGAATAATTTTTAAGAAAGTTGTTAGTGAATGGAAACAGGTGGCTATAATTCGAGTTAAACTGCAACCTTAACTGTAGTGTTTGCTATCATGAACACTGTAACAACAGATGCACAGTTGCACCTTGGGATGAATTCATTATGGCCTGAGAAACATAATCATGCCATTCAGACCATATTTTGTCCATATGCTCATGTGGTTTACACCCCTGGTTTATTGGCATTGCACTTGGTTATATAGCAGGAGACTCCCAGGATCATAATTTGCACTTACTGCTACAATTCAGGGAAATCCCTTTGCAGCATGGGTTTCCCATTAAGGCACAGAGCAGGGAGGGAAGTCCTGGGTCACAGCTTTTGAGAAAATTGCCAAAACTTCACATCACTTTGGAAGCCCTTCATACAAGAGGCATCACACACCTCAAAGAAAAAGAAGAGGAAAAACTCTTAAAGAGTACAGGGACTACTGTTCAGGACATTTTTACAGTAATAAAAATGTAGATTATACTGCTATCTTATCCTGTAATTTATGGGATGAATATTGTAATTCATTGAATATCATGACTTATCTTTTATTCATATAGTTACTATTCCATTACCAGAGAGGGAGGTTTGTCAAAGGTTAATTATTTTAAATAGCTCAGGCAAATTTATTTTGATTTGTACAATTTTTTGAATAATCAAAGGACTATATATTCACACTGCCTTGTGAGGATTCATTTAAAAAAAAAAATAATATTCCTTGATGATAAAGTCAGATTAAACAAATGCTTTTGGAAGGACCAAACCCAGATTCTTCCAACTCTAAAATGTAAAGAAGCTAATAAAAATTGGCAATGTTTTTTCCTCCCCTTTCAGTTTTACTGTAAAAAAAAAAAAAATCCTTAGCAGCCTTACACTGCTGAATTATCCTTCCCTCCAGCAATCTATTTACAAGTAAAGAGCATCTTGCCACAATCTCAAGACCTCTGTCCCCAGGGAAAGGACTATTCATTTTAATTGCTTCCAAAGCACCTATCACAACAGGCTCTTGATCTGTGCTCCAGCCATGATGAAAAATAAGCAGGGCCATAATATTGAAGTGCTGATTGCTCAGAAGTTGCCTACTGCTCTGCACTTCTTGGCTCCTAGAGATGCTCATTTGTAATCCACTCAGGCAGCCATTCAGCTTCCAGCACCTGAGGTAAAAGCAGAGATTTTTGGAAATGATCAGCAGGTCCACTCAAACAGGAAGTGCTCTGAACGCACAGAGCTAAATCCCAACTCTGTGCTGCAGAACCATCTGCCTTTCTGCTGACCCACAAGAGAAGCCTCATGGCAGCTGGAAAAATATGTCCACTAGGAGCCTGTGACATGGACTAATATCATCAGGATGACAAAACACCCTTAAAGTCTTTTAAACACAAAAATTATCTTTTCTCCTTTTAAGAAAGCATCGCTTTGCCTACTTCTGTGTCTGTTTCCCTATAAGCAAAGAGGGGAAATCGATACTTAACCTGTAGGAGGGCTGGAAGTTTAAATCCACACACAATCAAATGCTGTGAAAGCCTTAACAGAAAGTGCAAGGCAGGTGTTCAGCACTTAGTGAAAAAATAATTACTATTACACTGAATTTCTGGTGAGCCTGCTGGGGCTTTAACAGCAGGGAGGATGATTCTCAAGGTTTGAGGAATCTTCATCTGGAGCATTTTCTGCGCTTTATGTTGGTACCTAACTAGTGAATGGTAAATGCTGCTGCTGCTGGAAGAGAAATGCTCCTTTTTCTGTTCTGGGAGGGTGCAGTGCCAGCTGCTGTGTCAGCACACCTGTGTCTTGAAAGTCCAAACTAAACTTCAGGCCAGGAGAAAAGCACAAGGTGTAGTGTGGACCAGATTTCTGGAGAGGGCTTCACTTCCAGTGATAACCAGGAGACTGCAGCCCAGACATGTTGGAATTCTGGAAACTGAGAATTTGGGGTTTTAGTGTATAGTGATACATGTGAGTTCAGATGGAGAATTTTGGGTGTTGTCTAAAGTCTTTTTTCTCCTTCTTTTTCCTTCTTCTTCATGGGTTTAGGTGGTTTTCTGAAATTGGGTGATGGAGTCCGCACTGCAGGCTTCAAGTAGTTAGTTGTTGGGTTTAAAATAAAAAATAATTTAGGTGGCATTTCATAATTGGATGGCTTGCCCTTGAAAAGACCTGGTAGAGATAGAGAAGCACTCCATTTTTACCTCATTTCTCTAACTTGCTAGCTAGAGCTCACGGCTCGTGAGCCTGTAAATAGATAAAAATAATAAACATCCAAGTCCGAAAACGACGTTTCCCGTGTGTTAATCCCGACCTTGGCAAGGAAAAAAAAAAAGAAGCCAGAACCTTCACAGCTACAGACAGATTCAGGCCAGCAAAGCCCTGAGACACTCCTGCCAGCCTCCCTCTACCCCAGCCAGGCAGCGTGGGGGGCAACACCAGCCAGTCCATCCTCCTGCCACGCCAGGCTGCAGGCAACACGGCACGGAGAGGGCTGGTTTGGGGCAACCAGGGAGAAAACAGATCCCTGCCCCCCAGCCTGCCTTTAACACAGCTGCTCTGCACCCCCAGAGATGTTTGCCTCCCCATCTGTGAGGCTCCTGCGGGGGAAGGACAGAACTCTTGGCCACACGGCACCATCAGCACTTCAAAGCCGGATTTCTCTGGCTCCTTCCCAGCTCGCCACCACCTCTCCCATGGCAGGCGAGGTTGCATTCAAATCCTGCCCTCAGACAATACTGTGCCTTGTGGGCCCTCTGCCAGCATCTGCTGCGACTTCAGCCAGGCAAGACGACAGCCTAAAAAAACCCACCTCGAGTTACCTTGAAGCCTGGTAGCTGGAAAAATGAACCCGTGTCCTATTGTTCCACAGTCCCCCAACCCTTGGTGTTTTCATAAACTCTTGGACAATATTGGGGGTTTGGGGGGAGGAACAAAATAAAACCCCAAAACTCTGGGGAAACAGCTGATTAGATTCTGGCAAGGCGGACCAAACATCTGCTTCAAACAAAAGACATCTGCATATTTCACATTTATTTTTCATAATTTACAGAAGCAACCTGCCAAAATTTAGCAAGGGAGAATAAACTAGCACATAATTAGCTGAAGTTTGCTTGCTTTAGAAGTTATTAGCATGAAGCCCAGTAGCTCACCTGGGAGGACATCAAGGAATGTAGATAACTGCAGTTTGATTTTGTAAATTCAATTTTCGATCTGCTGTGCCAGGCCAAAAAGAAAAAACAAACCAACGTTGCCATGCCAATTAAGGCAAGCCAGCAAATGTCCTGATGTCCCCATGTCATACAGCTGTCTCAAAGGCATTGATAACACTGTTTATTAAATAAGGATCGATTAGACAGATGTTTTTTGCTCCAGTTTACAGGGTACAGAAGGCTGCAGGTCGAAGAGCACAACAACACCAGGTTGGTTTTTTTTGTAAAATCAGGAGGTGTACTGTGTACTGTATGTGTGCTGGGGAAGTAGGCATGTGAATTTTTCAAGGCAGCCAAAAATTCTTCTTTAAAAGCCCAGAAAAATAAAAAATCCAGGAACGTATTTGCCCTCAGTGAGCTACGCTTCCTCGATTGAATTTTGCCATTTATTGGGTCACTCGATAGCTAATACATTTCCAATTTTAATAGAGTTAAGAGGAATAGCGTGGAATCCTGAGGTTTTGAAATTCTGCCTTTAAATCAATAGGTGCCTCACTAAGGATACTTACTAACTCAGTATTTGGCCTGTAAGGGCAATAAACAGAAACAGGCAGAACTTCAGAGTGAAAATCCTGCCTTTGCTACAAATGGGAGTGAAAAACTCCTGTTAACTCTGACACAGGCAGGGTTATACTCCAGAGCTGAAACAGGAATAGAAGAAATAGGAAAAGGCTCTCCTGCAAACCCCAAATTAAACCCAGGCTCATAAAGCATCTGCAAATCTTCTGGATGAACCAAATGGAGGTTTGCCCTTCTCTCTCCAAGGAAGGATTTATTATTTCAGACAGAAACCATGTGAAACTCACTCACTTGGACTGAACTCTGCTCCACATTTCAGATTTATTTGAACCTGAATCTCAGGGCAAAACTCAGGGAGTGAAGATTTAACTGCCAAAAGAATTCTGTCAACCCCAAAGGAGCACAAATTGCCAAACACAGTACAGCTCTAAAAGAATTTCAAGCCCCTTAATGCAAGCTTTATGGCTTGCACCTTTTTCATAGCAAGATGAATCCAAGGCTCACTTTCAACACACTGAACTTTGTAGGAGTGAGGGGGAACACATGAGAGAGTGAACTAACACCAGTCAGATCTGGGAGGGTTCAGGTCTAACGTTTTGCATCTGAATGCTGAAGGATTAGGACAGGAATGGCCACAGGAAAACTGGAGTAGGAACCTCTTTGTGCCACTTTGGAACACTCTCACCTAAATACACTCTGAATCACGCCCATGACTGTCCTAAGACACTTTTTTTCCTCCATGAAGACTTACTGCAATTGAATCACACAATCAGATGCATCTGATTTCCCCACATAAGTGACAATCTCCAGCATAATCATCTCTGTAATATTAAAGTCATTCAGGTGCAGCATTTGAATGGGTACTGAGGATGACTGCTCCATATTAGCCATCTTCCATGCTGCATTCCCACTTCCCCTGCTGCCAACACATCTCAGTGCCATCATCTCCTTTACAGGTGAGGAGAACTGAGGCTTGTAGCAGCAACATGAACTTCCCAGACACAAAATTTACCTCTTGGCAGAGACAAGAACAGGCCAGAGATCCCACTGCAGCACCAACACTATTTTGCCTTTAAAAAAATAAATTTAAAAAGAAATAAATCAAGAATGCTACAATGGAACTAAGTGGCTAAAAGCCTGTGATAACACACACTTAGTGCAGAATACTCCTAATTAGAGATACAGAAAGAAAATATTCACTCATTTTAAACATGAACCTAGGTTTTATTTGAAGAAATTCCTAATCTTGTTTGTCTGAGAGATTTAAGGTCACTGCTGCTGCTCTGGGTTTATTAAAATAGGATTATTACAAAACTGAACTGCTTCTTCCAAAACTGCTCTATTTAATCGTAAAATTTTGAAGTAAAAATACAATTCCAAATAGTTGGAAGCAGCTCACTAAGGATATCAAACTGCTACTCAAACTCTTGGGACGCTTCATTCTGCAGTGAGAACACTGGAATATTGCTCTCCCAGCCAGTCTGTTACCAAGCTTGTGTTTACATGTTTCAAACTCCCCGAAAGTTTCATGTTTTATGCAGACTTAGCCATTCTGAACAAGTCCCACCTAATGGAAATGGCAACCAAACCACTGGTGCTGTGGAACTTTGCTAGAAAGGATCTCTTCCTTCAAACCTTACCTACTTACTGTGTTTCAAATGTTCTTAGCCACTTCATTTACTCACATTTAAACACTTTAAACACAATTTGGTCAACACAGCTGACCCATTTCCACTGCCTTGCTTGAAGCAGCCACAAGACGAGCTCCTGTTTCTTGTTGAAACTGCTAAGCCTGCCTTGCTGCCAATATTTATTCATTTCGTTAATTCCTTTTAATTTAATAATAAATTAAAAGGATTAAATGTTTAAAGTTATTTAATGTTTAATTCCCATACATTAATTTATCATATGTGTATATGTATATTTATAATGATTTAATTAAACATGTATTAATGCAGTTTAATGATCAAAATTCTCCTGTGGGTTAAGTAGAAAAGGGGGCATTGAACATAAATTTGTACAGTAAATAAACAAGACACAGACAGCCTTGTAAAGCAGAAAGAAAAACAAAGTCTTCATGGCCAATCTACTTCAAGAATGTTACAAATGGGAAGCATTTACTATTTTAAAAACATTAATCATATACTCTCTCCATTTATTTACTTATCTATGTTCCTCATGTAAATCTTTCTTGCAAACGCATAAACTCTTCAGAATTATAAACAAAAAAGTGAAGTCACATCTGGTATTTCACCTGTTCACACTGTAATTACTAACTTTGCTGAAAGCTGAAGAATTAGAAGTTTTCATTTCTATCTGCACCTTTTAGGTGGGAGGAATCTATTTCACATTTTGGTACAGAAGTTTATGAGTTTGCATAACATGAGGCAAGCTGCAAAAAGCTGCTTATATACCTGCTCTGACCTCAGGGGTGTTTGCCACAAGTTTCCTCACACTGACAAGAGACAACTGGTGGTACACACGAGCAGAGACACTGCTGGGTATCAAAACACATGGATGGCTAATGAATCCACATTCCAGTACACCCTGTCATAAGCTTTTGACTACCTAAACCCTCAGTCTTGTGTCACTGCTCCATGTTTGGTCTTGGAAGACTAAAGATGCCAAGTCAGAGAAGAGCTACCACTGTTTAGCACAATTAGGAACTCAGTAGGCTTTGCAATGTCCTGACTACATGCCTTGTACTTTTCCTCTTCTGGAAGCTGATTTTAGTTTATTTTGTCATTTGAGATACCCTGCACATCCCAGCAGTCTGATGCTTTCTGTTAGTTTCAGAAAGAAATGTCTGAGTAATTTTTTTTAACACCTTCAGAAGAGTGGACAGGGCCTGACACAAGCAGAGATCCTTTGATGGAACCCAGAAATCACCTCTGGTCATCTTATCACTCTCTACAGACAGGAGGCTGGAGTGAGAGAGGTGTTGGTCTCCTGTCCCAAGTAATGAGAAAAAGAACAAGAGGAAATGGCTTCAAGTTGAGCCAGGGCAGGTTTAGAATGATAGAGTGCTTTGGTTGAAGTGGACCTTAAAGATCATCTCATTCCAACACCCTGGCCACAGACAGGGACACCTTCCACTCGACTGGGTTGCTTCAAGCCCTCTCCAACCTGGCCTTAGACACTTCCAGGGATGGGGCAGTCACAGCTTCTCTGGGCACCCTGTGCCAGGGCCTCACCACCCTCTGGGTAAAGAGCTTTTTCCCAACATCTAATCTAAATCTCTCCATTTTTAGTTTAGAATGGTATTAGAAAAATTCCTCCAGCACAGGAATGTTCTTCCCAGAAAAGTGGTTGAGTCATCATCCCTGGAAGCATTTAAAAGACTTATGTGTGTGGCACTTAGAGACCTGGTTTAGTGGTGGACTTGGCAGTGCTGGGTTAATGGTTGATCTTCATGGCCAGTCTCAGTCTTAATGGTCTTTTTCAACCCAAACAACTGTATGACTGTTTAAGAACTGTGAGAGGAAACAGTTCCCAGTGATGCACCCTGATGCCATACTACAGACCTTTCAGTGATGCCACGCCTCTGTTCTTCTACAAGTTTCCTTTTACTCACCACTTGAAAGCAAAGAAGCCATTTATTTAAAAAAAAAAAAAAAATTGTCTCCCACCGTGAGGGAAAACATTTTTTTTTTATGAGCAATTAATGTTCTCTGGCTTCACAAAAAAGCCCCACGCACAAAATAAACAATCTGTTTATTTTGTTCCCTCCCTGGAATAAAGATCAAAGCAAAGGGCAGTTTTTAACTCCTGCAGGAAGAAAATGAAGCAATGCATAGCTGCAAAAAGCTCAGAGTGCCCTCCCTGGTTCTCACCAGTGCCACAAAGACAGGTGAAGAGCAGTGGCCATCCTACAGGCAGCAACAAAAGGACACAGACAAGTGCAGCTGATGACTGAATTGTTTTCTGGAGATTATTTACTCAGGGAAGTGTGGCTGAGCCAAACACACTGAAAAGCTTCACATTAGACATCTTTGAGGTCTTGTGTTCTGGGCAGAGTTTGAGAGTCCGTGGGCCATGCATCATCTCATCATCTTGCACAGCAACAATTATTATTTTTATTTCTCCACTGCAGCCACAGGACCATTAGTAGGCTAAGGATATGATGAATGCCCCCAAAAAAACCCAATTTTGGTTTTGGCAAACATACATTTCCAGAGTTGGCACTGGTCATTTTGGAGCAGGGTTGCTTGCAAGGAACAACTGGAAGACTGAAGAAGCAAATGCAGGAAGGTTCTAGTTTTCCAAACTTCCTTCTTCCAACAAGTGCATTTAAGATCTAAAAGGGGGTGGGGGTGAGAATCTATTAATGATAACAAAATCCATGCTGATCAGCTTTTGTGCTAGCCTTTCCATTTTCTCTCTGAAAGCACCAAGATTATTAAAAAGGGCAGGCACCTCTGGTTTGCAGCATAGCAGCTGCCTCCATTGAGAAGAAAATCCCCTCAACACCACTCCAGCTGAAACTGGAAACTTCGATTTGAACTTCAAATTCAATTTGAATTTCAACTTCAATTTGAAAAGGAGATGAAGGTACTGTGCTACGTTCTTTGGGAAATGCAGTGACCAAGGCTCAGATCCCCTGAAATCCAGCCCCTCCTGACCAGAGGATATGAGCATTAAAAGCATCTACATCTCACTCTATAAAAAACCAGCATCTCCAGGAGCAAAAGGCTTTCTCATGTGCCAATCTGGTTCTGGTAAGGGTGTCATCTGGTCATAAATATTCCTTGGAGATTTGCTATGCAGTCACTGATCTGAAGCAAATCTGTTTGGACTAGAGAATTTTCAGCACAATATCACAAGCTGCTGTTGCAGTACACAGAGATAAAGCAAAGAGGATTTTTTTTCCCCATCAAAAGATCTCTTTTGGTCAAACCTGAACAAAACCATCACATATTGATATTTAACACAACAAACTGAAATGAACACCAACTGAAGAGGAGGACAATGGCTATGCCAGATGACAAAGTGATATAGTCATCATATTCATCAACACCAACAACAGCCAGTTCTTCTTCTTAGCTGAATTAGCCACGAAGAATTGTTTTAATGACAACAAGAATGTGTTAAAAGCACATGTCTTGGTGGCAGTTCAGAACGGGAAACTCAGAAATCCACATCTGAGGGGTGGGCAATTAAAAGAAAAAGCAAAACAAAGCAAAACATGCTAGGAAGGACTAAAAATAGATGAAAAAAACCCAAAATACAACAATGTGGTAGGAAAAACAAAAAAGTAGATTAAATACTAAATAGCAGGAACAAGTTTGACAATAAAAATGTTCTGCATGATTCAGGCTTGTAGAAGATTATGTGAACAGAAGTGATGACAAAAGCAACAAAACTCAATATGATCACTTGAAGGGTGGGAGGTTTTGCAAGCAAACACACTACGGCAAAGGAGAGTCTCAAAACATCAGAAATAAACACTGAAATTTTATATATTGAGTTACAAGCTTGTTTATAGGCTTCACGTGGTCTTGTGTCTTTGTAATCCTAAGAAACCAGACAGCTGCATGGTACACATGGTATTTTCAAGTGACAGTGAATTTTCCAAAGGAGAAATCTGTTCAACAATTTGGTATTTGGGTCTCTGCTTTGAGACAAAAGCATCCCTATCAATCCCAGCTGGAAGAAAAAAAAATCATACCTAAGGCTTTAAGTACAAAACCATTAATAAAGGGAATGCCTTTTTAAAATTACATCACATTGACTGATTTATCTTTAAAGAAACTTGCTTTAAAGATGAGAGCAAAAGCACATCCTCTGTGCAAAGGGTCTAATGCAGCTTGGTCTGGCAAAAACTCCTCTAAAAGTCAGCCCCCATGAACCCACATGTATTTGCACTCCCTTTCCCTGCACACCCGAAAACTAAGAAAGACAGGACCTGATCCAAAGCCCCCTGAAAGGGCTCCCCAACTGCAACAGGCTCCAGACCAACCTGAAAAAACAAAATGCTTTCCTTCAGACTGAGAAGCATATTGATGTTTTTTCCACATTTTTTTCAAGCCTCATTAAAGCCACAGGTGTGGGGAAAACTAACTAAACACTAACAAAAAAAAATATGAAAGACTACTTCACCTATGGACGTGGGATGGGAGGTTTTGTTTGCTTTTTTAACCTAAATATTTCTCTTGGAGGCACTAGAAATACAGAGAAAGACAAAAGAAAAAGGATTACCTCATTTCTGTCATGATCTCATTTTTTATCATAGCCACTTAGTCTTCTGCAAGGCCTGGGGGCACTCAGAAGACTGAAAAACTTTAGTGAAGAATAGGTAGAGGGGGGGAAAAAGTAAATTATGAACTAAATATCTATATAGCTTGTGCCACCTCTTCCAAATCTCATTTCATGTTTGGGCCTTTGAATAAGGCTGACCTTAATGGGCAACAGAAACCCCTGTATGAGGTCCAAGCAGAAGTCCATCAGACCTGCCTTTGAAGAACTTTGTTTTGCCCTGCGGAAATTCTTTCAGCCTTAAGTCACTGACTTACTCCCCTTGTAAAAATACTTTCTTACAACCTCTGATGAGCCTCTTTGCTTTTACACAAAGTTGGGCAAGCTCCGAAAAATATTGTTGTCTTGGGATGCAGTATGTAACCAAAAATGTGTGTTCTACTTGCCACCTGTTGAAACTGGTTGAAGAGGAGTTTTTCTTTATCTCATAACTCCAGGGGGAGGGTGCAAGTGTCTTCTGCTAATGGGCCAGCTGTTCAAACCAGGTGGGGCAGTTTTTCTTTATCCCTTCCAGGACCCATCCTCCCTCCAGGGGATATCTGCTGTTAATGGGCCATCCAGGCTCACTGCAGTGCTGATACAATTACATCATCCCATTGGGAGATGCTCCACCCCAGGGGAGGAGCCAACCATTCCTACCTGGATAAAACCTGAGATTCAGAACACCAGGACAGCCTGTTTTCCACTGGATTCCCAGAGGAAGACCAGACCCTTCTACAGGATCATCTCTGCTCCAACAGAACCACATCTGTCACTCCAGGAGGACTTAATTGGACTGCCCCAACAGCCTGACCAACAGGGTGTCAGGCCGTGTTCTGACTCTGTCAGTGTTTTATTTGTTGTTTTGGTTCTTTTGTGTGTACTACTACATTTTTATTCTTTTAATATTCCTAGTAAAGAACTGTTATTCCTATTCCCATCTCTTGGACTGAAAGCCTCTTAATTTCAAAATTATAATAATTTGGAGGGAGGGTGTTTACATTCTCCATTCCAAGGGAAGTTCCAGCTTTCCCAGGCAGACACCTGTCTTTCCAAACCAAGACAATGGCATATCACTGAAATGCTCTGAGACAACTTGTGGTGGCAAGGTTAACCTTTTTCCAAAGCCACAGAGGGAATTTCTTGGGGAAAACTGTGCTGCCAAAAAGGCCATGGTCAATCTGGGAGTCAGTCAAGATGAGCATTGCTAGACTTTGCTTTCCTTGGATTTCTCTGAACACTTTTGTCAGCCACACAGCCTTCTCCTGACCCAGTGGCTCTTTTTGTGATGTCCAGTGAGCAAACCTCCCACACACTCTTCACTAAGATTATCCTGGGTGTTACACCTGAGGAGTCTTACTCTTAGCAACCACTGCCAGACACTCTGCTATGTAACAGTGAAGGATTTCAGAAATCGAGGTAGAGAATTTCAAAAAACGTGATTATTTCCCTTGCAGGCGATGGAAATAAAGTGCTTTCTGTGGCCTGGTTTAATTTCACGTCAGGCACAAAAATTTGTCAATAAAAGAAGCCAAAATAAATTTTCTAAGAGCACTCATCAGAAGTCCTTTAGAGTTCATACAAAGACTGACTTCAGTAAGCTCTGTACCAGACCACAGATAAACACAGAACTTGCAAAAATAGAGACAAACTTCAGTGCAGTCCAGTCTTGTCCAGACAAGCTTACAAACCCCAATATTTTCCACTATTTATTCCTTTGCTTCTTTCAGGACCATACACTTCTCTTATGGAAGAACATCTTCTTACACTGCCATACTGTGGACTCTCTGAGCTTCACCAACTGGTTCTTCAATCACCTAAAACTCCCCTCTATGCTACACAGAAAAGGAAACAAAGGTTAAGCCATCTACACAGCAAGCTGCCAGAAGAGCAAGCAGAAAAGAACATTTACTGAAATATGGTTTGACTGAAACTATTAAAACTTTCACCAGTCTTCGTCCTCCTTTATACAGTAGTCCAGGTCCCTTAGACTGTTACAACATGACCTTTAAATTTTAAGTGGGATAGAACAAATATTTACTAAAATAAGTGTGAAAATTTCCAGGTTTTAATAATTTTCTAGAAGACTTATCCAGACTCAAGAGTCATATTTAGAATTACTCTCTCTCAGAGCTTTGCATTTGTGTTCTGCTGCAGATATTTAAGCACATTTGCATTATTAGCCTGAGTGCTCAGGACTGAAAAAGGAAGAAAGGTTTTAAGATGATCGTGTACTCCAAGTTGACATTTTATTTCTTCACCAATATTTACTTGGTGCCTTAAGTTAATTTCATTTTTTTATACAGTGACTTGGCAGAAAGCAGAGCTGTTTAGAGATAGATCTGTGAAGTCTTTTTGTACAACTCCCATCACACAGACTGGAACAGTATTGCAGTGTAGTATTTGGGGTAAGTACATTGTAGTGCTCCAGATTTACACCTTTATTTTGTTTGGCATCTTAATCCTTTTGCAGAGATGGCCCAAAGAAGTTAACAACAGAGAAAAATCCATTTCTCAGCACTGATGCTAAAACAGCATGACAGAATTTCCCCACCCCTAACAGAAGGAACACTCCTGCAGTCCAACAAGCTTTTTAGAAAATTTTCATCTCTAAAAAGGTATTTTTCTCATTCCAGAAATCACTTCCCTGCATCTGATTTTTAATACTCTGTCATAGCCCTGACTACTTATCTGTAGGTGAATATATTTCAAACTCAGTCCTGGCAAACATAAACACTTCTTTTCTTACGTTGGATAAAGGAAGGTGTAAGTTCATGATCATTTTTGATCTCACTGAAACCAATAAGGTTTTGTTATTTCAGAGGGACAACCCTTCCCTTCAGCAGAGGTTCTGATCACAACTTTTCCCCACTCCCCCCTTCCCCAAAGGAAATACACATCCACTGGCATGCCATAAACACGCTTTTGCATTTGTTACAAAAACGTAAATGATTTCAAGGCAACAGCAGAATTTTGTGTGCTCTGGCAAAACCATTGATTTTCATCAGAGAGACGGTTTTGGCTCAGGTTTAGAATACAGTACATTCTTTGGCACAAGGGATTTGCAACATCTTTGGGAAAATGCAGACCTGGGATACCTGCCTAGAATGGCCCAAGAAACATTTACCTTACCAATAAAAACAGGGGCCCACTTAACTATTTCCCCTAAGGGGCAGGTATTCATCTAATCACATCTGGAATCTTTCCCAACTTGGTTCCTGCAGCTAATGTTGCTCTGTCATGATCTGATGGTTTAATCCCAGTTATTAAACTGCTTATTCTAGCTGATAATAATAATAAAATAAAAAAAAAAGTGGAAAAATGCCTGCCTGTCAATGCCCCAGTCTCAGAGCAAACACTGTGAAGTGGGCCCCCTGCTTTCTCTAAGCAAACAGGGAACACCATTTGGAACTTGGAGTCACTAAGAAAAGCTGACAGATCTAATGAAAATATTGGCAAATTTACGAGGGTGGGTGGTTGTTTTTTTTAATCCCTAGACAACAAAAACCCAAAAACACAACAACAAACTCCCGCCTTTGCAAATCTAGTTTTCCTTACTGTGCACAAAGAACTTCTTTTCAGTGGTCTCAGCAGACAAAATATAACACATACATAATGCATACATAATGTCTGAGCCAGCTGTGATATACTCTCACTCAAAATGTTTTTAACAATAAACGATTTGTTAACAGATGCATCAAGTTCTTCATGATTTTACAGGGAAAAAAAAAAGCAAAACCACAACTCCAAGTCTTCATTTCCCAATGCTTCATTAAAACCAAATATTTTTAGATCCAAACGATAAAGCTTTGCCAGCAGCCTCTGCTGACTAATAGGCCATTTTCTGTTGAAAACACAATATTGATGTGAAAATTGCCAACTAGCTCTTTTCAGAATTATATTTATATAGCTATAAATAAAACAGACATGCCAGATAGACAACACACCACATGTGAAAACAAACTGAGCTCAGGAAAGCAAGAGGTTTCCATTTCCATCAGCACAGACCTGAACCTTGTCCACACATTCCACAGTACGGGACTGGATGGATTTGTCAAAATCCAGCAGCACAGCCCAGAAGTAGTCCACAGCACAATTCATCCCCTGCCAAGCTGTATGAATGTGCACTAATCTGATCACAAAAGATAATAACCTCCAAAAATCACTGACTTCAAATAAAGCCTGAACTGTTAAGTACAAAGTTCAGACTTTTGATTTCTGGCCCCGTGCAAAATTCTTATTTCAGACTTCAAGGCCGAGGCCACGATTTCATCACTCACTGTCCCGTTTGAAATATGTTTCCCCTCACAGTTTGTTCATCCAATTCATTCATGACAAATAGGCATGGAAAACACTCTGGCACTGCTGCTTGGAGGCTCCACTCCAGACACTTGGACAATAGCTCAGGTCTCAGTTCCCTCACCGTGCCAGCCACTTCTGATTCGAGGTGTAGAAACTAACAAGTCAGAACAGCTCCATGAAAAAAAATAGGCAAGTTTCCATCCATAAGAAGATATTTTCTGATCAAAGAAGAAGATGCTAATTTTCCACCTGTTCCACTATTATTTATTGTTAATGGAGGGAGATGCCAGATTAGATTAGAAGCTCTATTCTATTTGCTGCAGAAATTTAATTTCTAAATATCAGGCAAAAAGTGCATCTTGGAGCTAATTTTACTGAAGGACTTCAGTTTTATCAACTTTAGAGAAGTACTGCTGGATTATAAATGACATCTACTGTCAAGATGACTATATGAGTTGATCTTTTCCTTCCTCTCAGGCAAGTTGTATGTCTGTCCTGGGGTGACTTTATGATGGTGACTTGCACCCCCTTTCATCTTGTTTATCCCAGAAATAAGTTGTGCACCTTTCAGGCTTGTTCTGAGAGTGAAGTGGGAAAAGGAAGAGGGGAGTTTGTTTTCAGAAACAGACAGTGGGACAGAGATCTCCTGTGCTTTTAGTTAGTTTTTAGCTAGCTGAGGCACAGAAAGTCCCCAAACTGTGGCTTTTCTTTTTCTTGGAACTGATCAGCCCTGCTCTGGACTGAAAACCCAGAAAAACACCAGGAGCTCACACCTGTGGCCCAGGGATGGCATTTTCCAGAGCAGGAGGGGCTGATGAGAGACTGAGCAAGCCCAGCTACACCCCACCACAAAGACTTTCTGAATTTGCCACCTCTTCAGAACATGGAGATCTTCCATTTTTTAATATTATTCATTTTTTCATGTTTGTGAGGACTTTGCTTGTTAAATCAACAGTTTTTTCCACTTTTCTCAAAGGAGATTTACCTCCCGAACCTGTTAAGGGAGGAGCCACTTGAATTTGCTTTCTAGGAAAGACTGCTTCAGAAGTCTCCTCCCAAAATTTGCCCCAAACCAGGACAATGTCCCACAATGAATGACATCTCAGAGGTCAGGAGTCTGCTGCTACATTTGTCATTTCAGAGGGAGAACTCTTCCCTTCAGCTGAGGTTCTGATCACAATTTTCCCCCACTCCCCCCTTCCCCAAAGGAAATACTCATCTACTGGCATGCCATAAACATACTTTTGCATTTGTAAAAAAAAATGTAAATGATTCAAGGAAATAGAAGAACCTTGTGTGTTCTGGCAAAACCACTGATTTTGAGAAAACACCTTTGGGTGCTTCTTTCAGTAACTCAAGTGCAGCTCCACAGGAGGGAATGGCTGTTCCTATCTTAGGAGTATCCCTGGCTAATACTTTTGTCCCCCATCAGTCAGCACAGTTGGAGGCCTCTGCTGTGTGAGAAGCCCAACACCACCTGTCACTGCTGCTGCCATTAAAAGGACTGAGGAAAGTGACAGCAACAATGGGATTTGACAACTTTTCCCTTCAGTTAAAGGATTGAGGGTGGCTATCAAGGATCACGGTTACAGCTGAGTGTTCCCACTCTTCAGAGCAAGCCCCTTTCAGCCACCAGTTCTGGTCCCCACCTTCATCCCAGTCAGAGGGCTCAGCTTGCCTTGGCTCCATTTGTTTTTCTGGGATAGTTTCCTGCCATTTTAGCACGAGGACCCAAGCTGAAGCAAGAGCAACAACAGGAACACGGGGCCAGGAAGTATCAGCAGGCTGTTAGATCACCTCATCCATCTTGTGGTACCTCATCTGTAACTGCCTGAATTAGAAATACAGTCTCCTTAGACACATACATAATCAAGAGAGAAAGATTCAGACAGAGTGTGATTCGAAATGCCCAGGGTTGGGCCTTTCACAGGAGATTTCAGAAGCTTCAGCCTTCCCCAGCAAAATCCTGCAGAGATTAACTTCAAAAATTAGGAGTGTAGATCAAGGCAGAATGATTAGTCCCTAAAGAAAACAATCCTCGAGTTGGAATCATCCACTGCTACCAAGATTCACCTAAAACAGGCAAAATTAGAGCAATGCCTAAAAAAAAAACACACCAGGAAAGCTCAGGGCAGGAATGACAAAGGCATCCATAAGCTGCACATGGGGTGGTGACATCCTGGCAGCCATCTGGCAGCAGAGGACTCCAGTCCCTCAGACCTGCTAATACCTATTTCCAGCAGCATTTACTCACAGAGGCAGCCACTGCTCATTTGGCTCCTGGGGCTTCATGGATTGCCTCACCTCCAACGGGGCCAGAGAGCCAGAATTTGAATTCCAAGTGCCTTCTCAGGTAGCACATCAGTTACCTGCTGCCATGATGATGGGAAAAGTATGGATTAGTCTGAGATGCACCCAGACACAGATGCCAGGGCTCTGCATTCCAGGTAGATCAGTTTTCTTATTTTTTTCCTTTCTAGTAACTGTGAGCAGGAAGAATGAATCATTTCACCACCTCTGAGGGATGTGGTGCTGTATTTGAGGAACTCTATGCATTGATTGAAATTAATGTGGGTTTTTTTATTATTTTCCCTGTTTTCACATCTCAGCAATGTGTGTTCAGGTCACAACAGAATGGCCAGGTCTGATCCAACATCCAAAAGTCCTTGAACTTGGTCCAAGTCTCAGCCATTTGAGCCAATGGTAAGGCTCCTGCTGGGGTCACTGATCTGTCAGCATAATCCTCCTTTTTTTTTTTGGCAATCACCACCCAAGAGCTCTCCTCCGATCAGAAGAGGACCAAATGCTGCCAGGCCATCCAAGCCACATCTTGAGACATGGTTTACACTGCCAATAATTCTGTTTTATTTACTTTTCTAGTAAGAAACACAAGGAGTCAGGGTGTGGTGGCAGTGGTTTTACTGACAAGCTGGATGTGAGCTTCTTACGAGCTGCTAAGCTTTTGCTGAGTAATACTGACACGACACAAAATGACTGACTATAAAAACCTTTAGACTACACATATGACTGCTTCAAAACCAATGGCAGCTATTTGACAGATGCTCAGAATTTTAGAAGTAGACCTAAAAAAGGCAGATTAATGAGCAGATGATGGTGATGTAGTAAAGTTGCACAATAAATGAAACTTAGCAGATGGCTCTGCAACTATAAAAATCTCCAGATTCCTAGATTAGATAGACAGAAAGGACACTTCCTTTATTTTCTTGAATTATTCCTGCCTTTTCCTCATGGCTTTGGCAGTATCGCCGCTATCTCCTTTTTAAACAGCGCGACTTTCCAGATTTATTTTCCCTTCTGCTTTAAGCATAATAGATCTCATCAGACAAACTTTCTACTCCATCACCACGAAGGAAAACATTAGGGCTCAACACTCAGAGAGCTGCATATGCACAGCCCCACGTCTCCTAGGAAACAAGCGGCCGCTCGTCCCCGCGCCAAAATAAATTGATGCATCAGTCTCAGCCTTCCTACAAACATTAGTGTTTTTTGACTCAGGACAGAATGCCAAGCACCCCCAGCACACTATCAGTTGTGATTGTCATCATTCTGCCTCTGCTGCTTGTTGGCAGTGAAGGCAAGCCCATAGCAGAGCTGTTGCAGACACGCAGCTAAAGGCAGCGGCGGTGCTGACCCGAGGACGGGGAAATCAGAACCGTTGTAGGACCTCAGGACAACTAACTAGAATATGATTAAGCAGAAGATATAGGACGGGAAATCAGAACAATTGTAGGGCCTCAGGACTTCTGGACAACTAACTGGAATATGATTAAGCAGAAGATATTTATTGTTTACTAAGCTATTTATTGTTTATAAAGCTAGAAAGTTATTTATTGTTTATTAAGATATATTTATACATTCTAAAACTATCATTCGTGCGATCGCTTGATTGGTGCCTTTATGTTGTCTACGCACTTCTCAGGAAATATGATTGGTTACAGCCTAGTGCTTTATGGCCCTTCTTTATCTATTTTTCTGCAGTCTTGGTATTCTGTTTCTCAGCCTCTTCTTCCTTATTTTAAAACTATTTATGTCTTAGCAACCTTGATGAATTCTAGAGGGTTCTGATAAAAATGACTAAAGACGGTTTGGCTGGAGCACAATGTGGCTTAAAGTGTTCAAATATAACAGTTTGAACATTTAAACTGTACAAATTTATTTCTACTCTTTCTACCATTGGTGCTCCCTGCACAGGGGCCAGCAGAGCCATCCATGTGCAGCCCTGGGTGCTCCAATGCAGCCATCTGGGGAGGAAGGAAATCAGTGCCTCCCACTGCAGCACCTTCTGCTCAGAGATGGGCAGGAGTCACAACCCAGGAGTTTCTGGCTTTGGATTATCTTCAGCATGACCAGCTCTGAGTTTAAAGACAGTCATTCTACATAAACTGAACCTCCCTTGGGTGTTTATATGGTTATTGGATATCCACATTCCCCCAAAAGAGACTGGATTTCTCTTCTGTCATTACCTCCAGCAGGTTCCTCCCTTTAACTTTATTTATTTTCATGATTTTATGGGATTATTTTTATTCTTTAAACCGTATTCCCAAACCGACACCGATGCATTTCTAAATAACATTTTACTTCTGATAATTCCCATATTGATTTAACACCGCGTTCCTGGAACCTGACTCTTAACAGCGGAGTTACTGCAATATTAAGCTAAATGCTTGTGACAATTTGACCCTCAATGCCAATACCACAGTAAATAGAACTCTGGCTGATTCCAGGGAAAGGACTATTAAGGAATATATGCACACATTTCAAGTGTTCTCCCATTTCGGCCCCTCAATAGCACATATATTAGGAACTCGGCTATCAAAATCTAAATTTTTCTGAAAACTCCCTGTCGTCTGAAAGATGGTCATGTCCCCTGACATCTATTAATTGCCCTGGAAATTTCCTCATTATTCAAAATGTCGATTATACGAACTTACTCAATGTCTCCCCTGACATTTGGATAATCAGGGTTGTATCGCATATGGGCCATCCTTGAAAATCTTGGAAGACAACTGACTACCCTCACGAGTAAAGGTTTGCAAGATCAAGCCACACAGCATGTATGAACAACATTCATCAAAAATAACGTCAAAATAATGTCTTGTATATGGTCAAATGTTAGTATCAATAAATGGACGTCATGGTAATGAGGCCTGAGTGTGTAGGTCTCTGCTAATACAGCATTATTAGTGCTTGATATTGATCAGCCAGCCAATCTGAAACCTCTTAAACAACTTAACTGCTTTTTCTTTAGAGAATGGTGGTATAAGTTTCACAAAAGGCTACTCTGCAGAAATGTGATAGTTCAAAATTTTCCACTACTTCTTCCCTTTATAGTTCATAAACTTCCACTACTTCTTCCCTTTAACTCTTTTTTGCATGAGTTGCTCCAGTTTGTCATTGTGAAGGCTTCAAAAACTGGATGAAGGCAAGCTCGTTAAAGAAAACCAGGAGAAAATAACCAATATACACTTCCAGAACAAAAAATGGAACACAGTTTGGAAGCTCAAAAGATGAACGCAATTTTGCTGCCAAGTGAAATAAGTTACTTGACCCCTTTTGTCACAGGATACCCAGTGAGTAAAACAGCTTAAAAAAAATATATATATATATATATATTTGCATGCAGTGTAAGCAAAAATAATAAAACTTCTCAACTCTTCATGCCAACAACATTGCTTCTTTAACAAGTGTTTGTGTGTGCTGGGATAGGTGCTTATTCCTGCTGCAGCCTGGACCTAAGCCAGCTCCTGTAGAAATCTTACTCGTGGCAACCTATTGGATGGGGATCAACAGCACAACTTCCTTCTTGTCGCTTCTTCTAACACTTCAGGAAATTTCAATTTTTGTTTTTTACTTTATACACTGATGATTATATCTTCTGCCCTCACAGCTGAGGAAGACTATAAACATATTTTCCATAAACTTTAACATTTTGTGTTCATCCAAATAAATATATTATACAGGCTACCAATTCCTTCTTTCATCATGTGGGCAAAAGAATAAAGTCCTGAAACCAAAAATGGTTTCTTCTACTGCTAATAATTCCTAGAGGACAAGCAGCATTACAGAGCTGTAAACCCTACACAGCCTTCACTCTGGAACTCAGTTTTAACTTTCTAGTTTCACTCCTTCCTCAGCTATGCAACACAAGTACTGCAGTGTAAGACTTTGGAGTAAAGAAGATGCTTTTACCTGTGTCCCCCAGGTCCTTTAGGTTTGGATCTATTGCCTTGGATCTCACCTCTCATTTTGGCTCAACAGGAATTTCTCGAGGTAATTAACAGCTGGATGCAAGAGGTCATAAAAAAAGCTTGAGAGCACCTCGTGTTTATACTGAATATTGTACATGGATCTACAGTATGGTGTCACACACATAAATGCCAAGACTAGCACTCTTTGATGACAAACACATAAATGAATGTTAGGGGGATAATTTTTTTCTCTCTTGCATTTTTTTTCTCCTCATGTGTGTTGCATATTAGGCTTGCTTAAAAGAAATTAACGGGCCCATACAGCTAAACAGCAGCATTATATGACCTACAGAAATCATGCTGTAGGATGCAGAGAGGAAAGCGTTGTTGGGGTTAATCTTGAGAAAACAACGTATTAGAAGTCCTTGAATGCTGTTACTTTCCTTCTGTTCCAAGCCCATAAAATTTGCGAGAGGCATCTTTTCAACTTAATAATGTTATTTGCTAAATGCACATTACTGGTGATGCCCATCTAGGGAAAAGTCCAAACCACAGCACTCCAACACAATAATTTATTCCAGCAGCAAAGAAAAAAAAAAAAAAAACCTCACTCTGTTCTCTAAGCATTATACACTTTGCTTTAGGGCATGAGCCATACATTCAGTTCCCCACCAGGAGTTACAGCAGCTCTACTCCAGAGAATTAACTGGGTGGTATTCTGCCCTCTGCTAAGGGGATCCAAAAACCCTGCTGGAGGAGGGTGAGGCTAGGGGCAAGAGATCAAAATTCAAAACCCAAACACCCACCTCACTGAGCAGGGAGGGATTCAGAGCCTACAGTCCTACACCTCTCATCCCTAAGGTGGTACCTCCCTTTTCTCTGGTAACAGGAGAAATCACACTGACACTGCTCATCTATCAACACACAACATGTGAGTGTCCTCCATCCACTCCTCCAGCGTGTCTTGACCACAAATGACAGGTACAGAAGGACTCTTCCTCAAAACCAGCCCAGTGGAGACAAGCTGCATTCCTGGGGACTATCTCCACATTGGAAAGAAACCACGGCAGTATTACCTTGCATCAACAAAGCATCTCAATTTTTCTTTTCCCTCACAAGCTTCACTTAAAATCCTTCTATAACACACAGAACCACCTGTGTGTTCCACATAATCGGGGTGGCAGGCACTGCTTTGTTTTCTAACCAGGTGTCACGAGGGAAATAAGAATCCCCATTTCCTCTACGCTCGTTTCTATTTAAAAATAAACAAGACCAAAAACAACAACAACAACAAAAACCCCACAGCAAGACTTTATAAGTCAGATAAAAACATCCAATTATTGCAGTCAGTATTAGCACTTCCTCAAGGTTTAAACAACTGTTCCAGCTTCGCTCTCTCCCTGTTAATCATTACCTCACTTTCCAGGCAGAGGAAGCACCAGAGATGTGCTCAGCAGCCTAATTTCTCATGCACCTGACAGTGCTACATTTAAATGCCACTTGTCAGCATCTGAAAGAAGACAACACTTGCTTTGCACACTAGTAACAGGTGACTAATTCAGGCTAGGATGCAAATGAAGTTATTTGCACAGCCAGTAGTCGAGCCAGATGGAAACATACATCAAGGCACAAGCCGAGCTCGCTTGGAACACAGTTACTGAAATCCTGCATTAAACCCACTCCCTACCTGCAGCATCAGAGTTTTCAGCCCCTGCACTTACCCAAGATCAGATGAACTAATAACCACTAGAAAAGACAATTAATAAATGAGATAAGACCTTCCTTTGGGAAGAACATTAGATTGCTCCATTAAGGTTATTGCAGCTGTATAACGTTAATAAAGGCGTGTCACTTTGCTAATGGGACCATCACTTCCAGAAGATTCCTTCACTCTCATATAAACTTTATATGAATGCAGCTAATTTGAGTTCGTTTGCTGGATCATGCAGTGCCAGACACCTCACTGCAAGGCCTCTTTTGCATCCAAATTTTGTAACCATACCCCTAACTGCATTTCCATTTCTGTCCACATTCTGAGCTGCTGTATAACAGCATTTCTTTCCTAAATTATTCTATCCCTTTATATTTTGAAACTTCTTAAACCAGTCTTTCTTTGAATTAATTTCTCCAGGAAGGAGAACTTCATTTCATCAGATTTTCAGACAGACTTTGTTCCCACAATCCCCCAATTCTTCCCTCCTCCCCTTTCCCTCTCTCTCTCTCAATGCAATTTAGGTCACTTGAATAGAGGCATCTCCAAGTCATGGGTGCAACCAGGGTATCACACATTAAGTGACCTACAAAGAGGTCTGGTGGGGACTGAGCTGAAAATGTTAATCCTAAGGGATTTAAAGAAACGTGATGTAATAAACATCATTCTCTCTTCCCTCTCCAAAGTGATCACATAAAATAATCCGAAGTGCACATCTTCTTGGCTGCATGCAAAGTCGTCGCTTTATTAATTTATGACAACACAACAGCAAGATTGTAAATAACATCTAAAAGCAACGTGCAGCCAAAGAGAAAAGGATGTCCCTCTGCTGTAGAAAGGCAAAAGGGAGCTTCAAATGTATTGAAGGAGCCAGAGTTATAACCAACACATTTTTCAGGTCCAGAGGTTTGTAATTCACCCCAGAAAAATTCACCTCCCATAAATTTCAGGTTTACAGGCAGATCTCAGAGGAACCCGGAGTAAAATAAGATTCATTTCGTGGAAATCTGCTGACAGATAATGGAGCTGTAGTCCAGCCTCCTGGGCAGATTCCTTAGGCACCAGGATAAGCTACTGAGCATTGCTCCTCACCCCTCTGCTTAGATTTGACACTTAATGTGTGTTTTTGTGGAAATGAACAACTGCACACAATCCCTCTTTGAAGCCTCCTATACACACATACGTATATACACATATTTATCTGCTTCTAAAACAACTGGTATGAACCCTACACTACCATTTCTTCAGGAGAAAGAGGTTCAACTAAAGTATCTTCCACTAAATGAAGGTTTGAGCTGAAGGCAAACACTGGGAAATCTGCACACATGTGTTTAGTATCCCAATGTGGGCAGTTTTGCTTCAAAAGCAAAAAGATTCTTTTACATCACTGCATAAAACACAGAGGTCAGAGCAGTGGGAGACTCAGGAATTACTGGGCACCAGAAGGACTGAAATCAAAGGAAGAACTGAACTATATATATATAAAAAAATCATATGCATTCCATGAAGGAGTCTTTAGCATTGCTAAAGTTGTCACTTCAAAGAACTCTGTAGTTCCTGCTGGAGCTACTTACTACAAAATTCTGATCAAAAAAATGTATAACTAAGTGTTAGTCATGCACGACAAGATCACTTCGAGACCTTAAACAAAATAAAATCCCACAAAAATTTAATTTAAGATAATTGGATATAGGATGTAGAAAGGACCCCTGAATCACTGAGTCCACCCCACAACTACCACACTTTGAATTGCAGAACTCAGGGAAGACAACACCCATCTCCAACAAAGCAGGCTTTTAAACTTTATCTCTCCAGGGGTATCCCTCAACTGCCAACAAATACTTGGGAAATCATAAGGGAGCAGAGCTCCATCACACACTCACCTCCTGAAGGTGCTCTTTCCTCAACTCCACAGAGGATTTAGCTGGCTGGTATGAACATCAGCCCCTGACCAGACAATATCTCAGACACCATATTCCTTCTCAGGTCTTGTATTTAACCCCAAATGGCTCCTGCAGCTCCACCCTCCAAAGGAACCCCCAGGTGAGCCCTGAGAGCTCTCCTAGTCAGCTGAAAGGGTTCTTCTTGGATTTAGCATGAGGATCCCTCAAGCATGGCTCCCTACAAGTTTCCTCTTGTGGTAGAGGAGCAGACATGTGTCCCCTTACAGGGGAAAAGTGTCACTCTCCTCCCTCTTATGTTTTCCACACCAGCTGCCTTCAGATTAGACCTGGAAGTTTTCAAGTGCTTAATTAGAAGAACCCAATCCAGGATTGATCTTGCTCTGCATGAATTTCCTAGGTCCAAACTATATTTATACTGCAAGCTGGATTCCAGCCTTAGCCACCAGCCTGAGGTGCTTCTTTTCTAAATCTCAAAGTTGGTGACGAGGAGCAGACACCTGCAGAGTGTGGCTGAACATCCCTGCTGCCCTCAGGAGGGAGGGTGTCTCTTACTGACAGAAGAAGTTGAAGAGAGCAGACAGATTCCTGGCTTAAGCCCCTCAGCTGAGTGCTTCATTTCAGTGTGAGATAAAGCCACCCCATTTCTACAGGACACTTTTTTAGGAAGTTTGACCTTCTCCCAAAAAATGACACTGAACTGACTTCTAGCTGTGATGCCCATTAAAAAGCAGAGCTTTTACCAAAGAACCAAGCCTTATTCCTTCATACTCTGTCAAATGAAACTTCAGAAAATTTGTTTCTCCCCCGAAACAATGGTGTTTTCTCATTTAGGAGCTATCACACCCTATGGCTCTCTGATACAGATATTTTTTTCTCACTGTACTCAGGCCTGAGCAGCTCGCTGGGGTAAAAGCCTGCACAACATTATAAAGTAACTGCAGCACATAAAATAAATAATTTTTTTCCTATATTCCACCCCATACATCAACAATCAGGTTTTCTTTAGCAACAATGGCTTTTGCCACAACCCCCAGGGGCAGGAACCTAAACCATATGCACATAAAAAAGGTAACCTCAAGTTTCCTCTTCACAGCTCTGATGTGGAACACCACAGGCACATTTAGTCAATTGTCCTTCAAATGTCTTCTGTACATGTGGCTTTTTTTTTTTTTTCCCCTTTATGCTTGAGAAGATCTCAGAGACTCAGCTCCGGGGAACGTAGTCGAGTTAGGCTCCTGTTCATTTCTGTTAGCTGAATTTGTGTCGTGGGCTTCTGTTGGGAAGTGTCATATTGTGGCATGATCCTAGTTGCACGTAAAGTGGCAACACTCACACTGGCTTTTATTGTTGCATGGTCTTAGTTGCATGTAAAGTGGTAATAGTCACACTGGATTCTCCCTTCCGAGGAAACTGAATTTCTTTGGACGGCCCTCACTCAAAACACTTGGCACTAAATGCAGAGAACTAGGTAAATTGCAATGTTAGTTATGAAACAGGAGTGGTGGTGAGGTTTTCATCCTCCTCTTTGTTTCCTCCAGCAAGAAGTCCTGTGTTGGCAGAGTACACTGGGCACAAATAAATCCATCCCCATCAGAGGAGTGAACCCAAAGATGTGAGAATCTCCCCGTGTGCCACTTCACACACAGAACCCTGAGGGTTTTGCTCCTCAAGCTGACAGCACAGCAGCACCTCAAAAGACTCTGCTTCTCTAGGAGATTTACCAAGAAAAACCACACTATAAAAGCCTGGGTGTTGCTGAGGTGAGTAGGTGTTAGTCCAAGCCTTGTAAGTTAAAAGTAACATCTCATAATCTCTGCTAAATGTAATGGGTAGTCGAAGAAATGAAGCTAACCCAGGCGTAATGATTAATCTTAGTGTGAGTCATGACCCTGGCAGCTGCATCCTGAACCAGCTGCAATCTATATAATGCATTCCCAGGAAGACCAGACAACAAGGAGTTGTATTAGCACACAGTGCAGATGGTATTAATACGTGTACCAGCAGCCTCAAACCCAGCCAAAGAGAGCAAAGGTCTTCATTTACTAATATTCTTAAAAGGATAGCAATTTGTCTAAGATATTTATTATGCTTATCGTCATCAAAGAGCTTGATTTCTAGAATTAATCCTTTTATTGCCAACAAAAAATATTACCATGAAAAAAGGTTGCTGGAGTGGATGAAGTCTCTGAGCAGTGCACAGGATTAGCCATCAGCAATGCAATTTTTCCATCCTCCTCCCCCTTGCACAGTGTCAGGGTCATGTAAAGTCAAAACACTGAATATAGGACAATATCAGTGGAAAGCAAAGCAAGCTTAGCTGGCCACAATGGAAACACAGCAGAGGCCAAGGTAAAACCCATCAAAACAGCATGATTAGGCTGAAACAACAACAGGGCACTTGTGAAATCAACAGATTTAACCCAGTTCTGTATTTATGAGATTCATTCTGGAGATCTGAACAGGTTATGGCGAGAAGGGAAACCGGAGCAGAGAGATTGGGACTGCTTGCAGGGTCCTTTGTGGGAGATCCACAGGTCTGAAAGCATTTCATGGGTGGGTTGTCACTCAGGAAAAGGCAATGCCCCCCTCCAAAGCAAGGGAACAAAAGTGTTTATCTAAATTGGAGCTATCTGGACTGACAAGCCTCATGTCTCCAGGCAAGCACGGGAGATATGGAACCAGTTTCTCTAGCCTGGGAAAGATCTTGCTCCTGGAAAGCTCTGATGTCACTCAGCTCCTGACTTCTTCAATCTGTCACACGCTCTGAACAGAGCTGCTGCTTTAGGCTTTCGCTGTCTACACCAGTTTTTTTCTTCCCTTCAGAGCTGTCAGTTCCAAAGGAAAAGAGTCTGGCAATAAACTGGACTTTTCAAAGCTTGTCCTCTATTTTTGGTCGTGCTCTGAACAGTCTTTAAACTGCTTATTGAGAAGAGGAAGCTGTAACCAAGTTTTGCAGTGTACCTGGACTCTGTGCTGCAGGAATGGTGACACAGCTGACAGGACTAGGCATGTAAAGCCCTTAAGAACTTCAGGGGCAAAATGGCCAAAGAATTAGAATCAGTATTAGAGCGTTTTGGTATTCAGCCTGTTTGTTGGTACAGAGCAGAGCAGCAGCCTAACACGCTTCTACATGCCTGCAAACTGAGTAGAAGAGCAGGTTTAATTTTAGGTCTAATGATTGCTGACAAGTTCCTTTTTATCACATCTTTTGCTTCACTTTAAAATGTAGTTTGAAAGGAACTTGACACACAGTTTCAAACCAAAACCCAGCTCTGGATTCCTCATCTATTCTATCATTTCCTCCTCCTAAGCTGCCTGTCACTGCAGCTGCTGAATAACCAGCCACCCTCACGCTGAGGAGTTCAGGGCTCCTCCTGACCTGCACTGAGATTCAGAATCTGCATGGAAAGTTAAGACCAGCTGGGAACGGTGCCATAAAATTTCATTTGCTGAAGAGGCTCTTTTCTAAATTAAACTTAGTTAGAACTAAGCTGATTCATAAAAGCACGCTGCATTTTTCAAAACTCCACTTCTAAGCTATTCTCATCCATTGCTTGAAAAACACACACCTATTGATTAAGGCCTGTCCTAACACACAGCAGCTCTTCAGTAATGCTGCAGTGAGAGCAGTTGTCAGTGCAGGGTACCTAGATCATCCAAATAAAATGAAAGGTCTTCAGCAGTCATCCAATACAGTGACTGGAGATATTGGTGTAGCAAAACATGAAAAAAAACAATGAAATGTTTTTTATTCCTGCAAGGTGGGTTTGGCCCAGCTGAGGACAGTGCTTTTCCTGGGTTAGGCTGTGCAGGTAATGATCCTGCTGCTCATGGGAGAAAAACAAACAAACAAACAAACAAAAAAAGAATAGTCAGTAACCTTGAAAAGAAGAGATACAATTAGTTGTTTACAGTAAATTTTCCCTACATTATTCTAGGCAACCTTTTGGAGTCTTCCCATCCTTAGCCCACTGTAAAACAAATACTGAAGCATTACTTCATCCTCTGTATGTTCCAGGGCACTAGCAGGAGGAATAGCATGAATTCTTCTAATAATCTGTCCTGGATGACAAGTATTTGCTGTACCACCCAAGGAAGGGATGCCCCAGCAATTTCTGGACTCAGAGCAAAAGGGGAGTCACATGGAAAAGTGGCTATGGTCTGAGTTATACTAGTTAAATTTTTTCCCATTCCCATAGTTTCTGGGGACTAAATAGGGTCAGAGGCTCACCAAGCTCCTTCCTGCCATCCCACAGAAAGCTCTTCTTCGCCAAACCTGAGCCCCTCCACTCAGCAAACAGTCATAACTAGACAGGTTCCTTCCTCCCAAGTCCTTCTCAGGTTTTAATGACTCATAGAGCGACCTGATCTCAGTTCTGGGCCTCCAACAGGACAGAAACAACAAAAGTGGCTCCCGAAAAAAGGTGGCACAAAGGAAGGCACAGCCTAAACCAGCACACACCTAAACGAGCTCAGTGCTGAGCCCAGCGTTGTTCATTTGTACTGTGCTCACCCCTCCCCACACCCCCATAAGAGCAGATTATTATTCACCTACAGCAACATCTGTTCCTTTGCCACAGTCTCACCGGTGTCAGAGCTGTGCTGGAGCAACTCCTACATCCCCTTCCAGGAAAATCTCCAGCGAGGCACAGTGTTATAATGCCCTGACCACTGAGAGTTGTATACACCAGATGGATACTACCAACCGGAGCACTTTGAGCACATACACCCCACAAATTAAAGCAATCAGTCAGCCTCAAAGAGGGGGGAAGAAATATAAACAGATTTTGCTTTTTTTTTTTTTTCCTGCCAAAAAATTTCGGCTTCACAGTAAAAGCTGCGACGCTGCGCTTTCAAAAGGCAAAAATTGTTTGATTTTGTTGAGATTGTTAATTCTTATTTTTTATTTTCTGACTTTGTTTTAATTTTATGGCGTAGTAAACTACAAACAGTGATATTGTCTATTAATTATTTTAAAATACCAGGGGCTTATCTTTATTTTATTGAAACAAGCTCATTGTCAGATTCCAGACTGAATTTTTTTTCTGAATTTATTTTGCCCTTGAAACCGTCTCTTCCCCACCCTGAAGTTTCGGAATCTGCCACAGAAAAGCAACGCTGCTTCCTGAGCTCCTTTGTGCAGAGTATATACAGACACTGCTCTAACCTGTATAACTTGAACTACTCTCCTCAGCATTTACCAGGGGTTAAAACACCCTCGGTAAGCCGAGGTGTTAAAGCCCCCTGAGAATTCCTCCCCATTCCTGAGAGATGTGGCATTGTCTGCCTGGAAACCCCTCAGTCACAGACACATTCTCTGTCAGAGCAGAAGAGGGCAACCTGGAAGGTCTCAGTGAAGCAAAAGGCACAATTAATGTAGTCCTTAACCCAGGGGCTGGCCAGGAAAACGAGCTCTGTAACAGCTAGAACCTTCCACAAAGAAGAGAAATACACCTGCCTGGCTGCAATTCAAGGTCCTGTCTGATACAATTCAAGGTGGTGCAAGTCATTTCGTGGCAACCACAGCAGCTCATGCCGAATTTGTTTCCCCGTTATTTCACTCTGCCATCAGATCAGGGTGCCAAAGGTGACGTGCCAGCAAGTTTACTCAGTTTGCCCCCTCAGTTTCCTCCTTCCTGGCTTTCAGCATCTCATCTGACAGCAAGCTGCCAGGGTTTAAACAATCTCAGCAGCACTCACAAACCATATCCTTTTTTTTTTTGTTGTTGTTCATTTCACAAAATTAAAAACATTAAACATTAATGTCTCTTGAGTTTCCTCTCCCCCTCAACCCTCCCACCTCCTCAAGTAAAATATGGGGTTTTTTTGTGATTCCACATCAGAAGGAAACAATACTCTGTTGTGCCCAATACTTCGTGGGTGTGGGTGTTTTTCAGGAACCACATCTGAGAAGAAATCCCAGAGGTTGTTGTAATCATTCCTTTCACTCCTGGGTACTCAAGCACGGGGATTGCCTGCAATCAATTTGCTCTTGCATCCTCATATTAAGCTCCCTGTGTATAAAAGTAGCACCAGCACTTTCTATATTAATCCACGTAGCAACGTTCTAAAGAGCTTTTTATTACGCCGCAAAGAAATAACAAAAGCCGCTAAAGCCGACTTGAGCGTTACCACCAAACACAAAAGTTGGGTCTGATCCTTCAGCCAGTGAAGTGGAGGAGTCTTGACTGCACTCGCTGACTTCTGAGGGAAAATTCAGGAATGTGTCTCTGTAGCCTACCTTAATCTTATAACAAGGAGGATTACAAAGCTACCAAAAACATGACAGGAAGTTACAACATATTAAATGTAGAGCGTGTGAACAGGGACGCTGATTGCTTTCAAGATCAGGTTTTTGTTGGGTTTTTTGGTTTTGTTTTGGTTTTTGGTTGGTTTTTTTTTTAGGTTTTTCTAGGTGGGTTTTGTCTTGTTTTTTGGGTTTTTTTTTTTTGTTGGTTTGGTTTTTGGTTGTTTGATTTTGTTTTTTTGTTTTGTGCTGGGTTTGTTTGTTTGCTTTTTGTTTGGCTTTTTTTAATATCAAACACTTGAATCAACAAAGATACCAACACCATAGGCTGGTCTACAAGTAGCCCTACAAGAGGGTTTAATCCTTGAGCTCTATGCCCTGGAATATTTCCTCTGAAACTACACTAATATTTGCAAATAGTATTAAATGTACTATTTAGCACTAGTGTTTGGGGAGGGAACATGAGGGACTAATACAAAAAAACTTGAGACTGCTTCCTCACCTGTAAATTGACTTTAAGGAACTCACACCAGTCTTCTGTTAAGCCTTCTCACTATGTTTTTAACAATTTTCAAAAAGGTTGGGGATGAAGTGTTTCGATTCAAAAAAAAAAAAAAAAAAAAAAATAATAAACAAATTTTCAATTTGAGTGCTAAGCTGTGCCAAATGAGAAGAAAAAAAGTCCTGTGGCATTGTTTCCCCTTCCTGGCTGGACATGCACACAGACATTTCTACCTCATACATTAACTTCTTATCAGCCCCTTCATATCATCCTTTCCCGTGGATGCTCAGGCACCCAATGTAAAATTCACTTTGATGAACATCCTGAAATAAAGCACTGATTCAACCCCAAAATCAGGACAGACCTGCCCAAAACAGAACCTTCTCAATATTTGAGTGATTATACACAAAATACCTCAAGCCAATGAAAATACACATTCTCTCTGCCCACTGCAACTTGTGGTAACTTGTGCAGGCTGGATTTGATCCAAATATCTTCCAGGGGGATTCCTCAGCTCCGCATTAATCCTTCACATCAACTCTAATCCCCTCAGTAAACTGTTTGCATTTTGCAAGTCTTCACCGTAAATGACAAGGAATTTTAGGTTAGATATCAGACAAAACACAACAATGTAAGGAAAGGAATAAATAAACCAAAGCTATTCAGGGTCTGACAGTGCTGGATAAGTAACCAATATCACCCACAGGGCAAAAATAAGAACAAGAACGAACATGGGGACTCTACGTTGCAGGTTTTGTAAAGTGCAATATAGGTTTGGGAGAGCCATAAAAGCAAGTCACACAGTTAGCAAAGGCAGCTGTAACTGGAGTTTTATGAGAGTGATGAATTCCAAGAGTAGAAAAATAGACAACTCTAACCAGAAAATTGTAAAAAAAGGAGAGGAGAGGAGAGGAGAGGAGAGGAGAGGAGAGGAGAGGAGAGAATCCTGCATCATAACAGACACAGGGATACTTGTAAGACTTCAAAGGAAAACCCATCTTTTTCCTGACAGCCTTTCAGTATATCCATTTTGGCATAATAACAATCTTCATAATGAAAATTGTATTGACAGCGATCATAGAAGAGTGAAGTTCTTTAAACAGGCCATTTGCCAAGGTATTGTAAGGTAATTTATGCATAGTTTCAGGCTAAATCTCAAATAGCTATCCACAAATCAGTATCACAATGATGTTTATTAACTGCTGCATCAAAAGCAAATCTGAGTTTGTGAACTTAAAAAGAACACGAATGGGAGAATAAAACAGTAGCAGAAATGAAACTCTCAATTCTGCAACAGAGTTCTTCCCTTCAGTTTCAATTTAGACTCTGTTAACTTAATGAAGAGCACAGAAAGGAGATCATCTCATCTCAAGTGTTTATGTTTATGCACCTGCAGCTTAAAAAAATCACGAATACAACAGGGATTCTCCTCTTACACTTTTGACTTTCATCATTCAGGCGTTTGCAAATACAGACCCTTCAAAACTCCAACAGCAATGACAGGGCTTCCAGCTGCACAGGTTTTCTGAAGGCCATCAGGACAGACAGAAAAAAAAAAAAAATCAGCCAGGGGCTCTCACTTTTACAGCCACACAAGCTCCTGATGTTTGGTCCAGCTCTGTGTGCTCCTAAACTCTGGCTTAGGGCTCACAGAGTCAAGCTCACAGAGTCAAGCCCTTAAGTTTGGTATCAATGAAAAATAAGCAGAGGCTCCAGAACAGAGAATAGCAACTTGAAAGGCCCCCCCACAAATCTTGAAAGGCCCCCCACACCCCATTTCTGGAGGTACCTGGACTCCATCAGTTGCAGATCACGGGGTCGGTGAGCGTGGGGCACTTTAGACCAAGATTGGTCTGCTTGGACAATTTCCTGCTGGTAACAAGGGGAAAATGGATCAGTGTCCAAGGACCTCTCCTTCCCCTTTGGCTTTTGGAGTCACTTCTGCACTCTCTCCTCATGATCTTTGACATCCAGCATCACACTGGGAAATGCAGAAAGCACCCGTGTATTTCCTCACTTTTCTCCTTTTTTCTGGTGAAGGAGCAGATGGCACAATGGCAGCATGTTCTCCTGTGAGCTGGGAGATGCAAGTTTACTTCTTTGACACTGAATTACCCCCCAGACACCCCAATCCCAGCTGGGACAGCCTCCCAACATTTTAAACCAGTACCACTTGTGCTGTTCACTCATAGTGAGGCTCTCAAGATCTGTCTCAAGCTGGTGGAAGCATCTCCTGAGTAAAGTCTATGAACTCTGGACAGCACTTAAGAATTCTGACTGTATCTTATCTTCTTGCTAGCTCCTTTGATAGCATAATGCTTCTGAGACTCTCTTCAGACACTGTAAGACCTCCAGAGTGGGATTCTGTTTGAGGAGGCACCTTTTCCTTCCATTGGATCTGCCTCTACCCTGACCCCTGCCTCCACTGCCCTGATGAACACACAATTCAGTCCAACAACAAGGATAACATCATTTCTTCCCCTTTTTCCTTCCTCTCCTACACATTCCTAACTGAAATACCTGAAATACAAAGGGTCAAGGCTGCCTGCTATATGCAGGATACGTCTGGTGTTTTAAAAGAGCAAAATACGGGCCTGGTGCTCTGTAACAAAAAAAAAAAAGAAAAAANAAAAAAAAAAAAAAAAAAAAAAAAAAAAAGAAAAAAAAAAAAAGTGTTCCATGGAAGACTTCATACCACAGGATGCACACAGTGCCATGGGATGCCCATCTGTCAGGAGATATTTCCCTCAGAGTGGCTCAAAGTTTGGTGTCAGAAGGGAGTGGCTGAAGTGGATAAGTGGATTCCATATTAAATGATATCAGGCCTTTAATATTACTTGAACAAGGGATTTTCAAAGTGTGGGTTTATCAATCTCTACTTTGTAAACAGAGTGATTTTCAAATAAAGCTCCAGAACCCTAGAGAGCTGTCTTTTAGGAGGCTTTGATCTTTCCAGAGCACCTATCTTGTGTGTCTGTAATGGCTCTAGTTTAAAAAGGCTCCATAGCATTTCAAGAAAGGAAAAAAAAAACCCTTTTATTAAGCCTGTAAACCATAGTGATGGAATGTGCTGCTGTGGGTACCCTGTAAATCCCCTGAAAAAAAACAAAAAAAAACCAAAAAAACCCAAAAGAAGAATCTCCATGATGAAATGAAACGAAATATTTATTAAACGTGTTGCCAATGTCCCAGGTGGTACGAAGAAGCCTTGTGGTATGCTGAAAGGTTTGATCTTTCTAAGTATTATGAATGCTGATTTAAATGATTGGGTGAAAGCTGAGGAAGTTATGGCTGAAATTTTGGCTAAAGATGACAGGTCTGGGTTTCGAGTTGCACAAAGCAGTCTGAGGGATTAAGCCAACAAAACCCACTCAAAGATATTCAGTTTCAAAAAGGGTAATCTTCGTATCAGTGATTCACACTCAGACAATGGTGAGGATTCCTCATTACTCTGACTTTGCCATATTAATCTTACTTTACAAATGCATGCAGTGATTTATATCATGTTTAATTAACTGATTGAGGGCTCCTGTGGTAAAATGGCATCACATTAAGCTCTGTCCTTATGGCAAATGCGAATCACATCTTTAGCCTTGCAAGAACAAAATATCATGGGATTCACTGATGACAGGATGCAGGAATCGAAATAAGGTCCCTCCTGTTGTTTGAGAATCCAGTAAGGGTGGCTGCCATATGCTCATCATTTCCAAGGGAAAAAAAAATGACAGGATAGAAGAAAGAACTGCTCTAGTTCATCCAATATGTTCAAATCTCAGATGAAAATGATTGTACAGCAGTTCTGTACCGAGGCCAAGTTTGACATGAAAGTGCAGAGCAAACTTTCAGAAAGCTTATAATGAGAGATCTTTCTAATGTGATTTTTTTTTCCCCCTGTATTTAAATAAACTGCTGCATGAAATGACTCCTTTTTTTAGAGGAAAAAAAAACAAAAAAAAAAAAAAACACAAAAAACCAACAAACAGAAAAAAAAGAACTAAATAAAGAAATGCTTCTCTGCCAGCAACATAAGACAACACAAAATTAACTTAGCTTTTGCTATGAAGAGTTATTCCCCTCGAGCACTCACAACCTGTTTTTGAAGATAAAAACTACAACTGTTATCGTCTGATAAAATTAGATGTTGTATATAATTTGCTACTAACATTACCAAGATTAAAAGCCCTTGTTTATATTATTACAAAGTTTCTTAAAATTCAGAAAGCGTTTTATTTTTAAAAGCTGTTCTTATTAAGAGGCTGCGATTTTTTATACTTAGGAGGAGTAAATTCTCTAGCAATTGACAAACCGTTTTACCATGAGTCACAGTTCGCTCCCAGGAATTCAGCGGATTTTTTTTGAAATTTGTTTCTATGGCAAAGAGGACGGTGGTGGGATGGGAGAAAGGGAGTTTTGCATTTTGCAGAGCTGCTATGAGGTTTCAGAAACGCTCCCATTCCTCACCAGGACCGAGACTTTTTGAATTTTGTACACGAGGAGGAGAGACGAGCAGTGTTTAAAAGGTGGGGAAAGCACACAGTGCTGCCTGCTTGGCCACTTTCTCCCCTTTTCCACAGACTGCCCCGGGTCTTAGTGTGACACATCAGGGACACATCAGGTCTGGAGATCTCCTGCTCACTAGCAGGGCTCCACTTTGCATAAACAGTTAAAAGCACAGCAAGCAAACAACTCAAAAGCCTCGTGTGTCAGGGCCCTCTGTAAAACCTCACGTTCAAGTCCCCAGGCCTGAACCTTGATTTTCCACATTCCAGGTGAGTGCCCTGACCCATCACGGCGCTACCTGATATCCCAACTTTGCCATCTCCTCCTGGTCTCGACCAGAAATTCCATCCCACGGCTGACAAATCTCTTCTGATGAAAGTTTCTTTGAAATTGATACCTGCCTGCCTGCCTAAAAAAAAAAAA
>VXBN01005093.1:130903-152789 GCA_013397395.1 Sinosuthora webbiana
AAAAATCTTTCAGTTTCCTCAAGCCAGCCTTTTCAATCAGAGAAAGAGAAAATTCCCAACCCCTTCTAAGCATTTTGCTGATGGTTAAAATTGAGCCACTTGTGTAGTCTGGGCAGCCATCAGCTGGGCTGGTGAGTTTGGCAGTGCAGCCCAAAATCGAGGGGTGACATTTTTGCCCACAAACACCTGGGAAAAGCATCTTTCCCACCAAATCTGCTGAAGAGGTGGCTTTGTGACATCGTGCTCCTGTGCCCCCTCTTCGTCCTTTATCTCCTTTATCAGGAGTCACTGAGCTTCCCTGCTGCTTAGAAACATCAGCCTGGTTTTGTGATTAGAACAGCTTTAGAGTCAGTCATCCTGCCCCTGCTCAGGTCTGTTAAAACTGAGCAGAAACTAAATTATTTGCCCTTTGTGATACGTATAAATTCCAAATCCCATCGTATATCTTCTCAAAATTTCACTATGAGTCAACCCCCTTCTCCCTTCTCTCTGCCCCCATGACAGCATTTGATATTTTTAAAAGTTTTGAAATTGTTTTCCAAACATTCACTGAACAGGATATGGAAACCAGCTCGGTTTGTGCTTACTTAGTAGGAGAACTGCTACCACAATAACTGCAAATAAATGTCTGCTGTTTCATACCTTCTGTTAATAATTTTCAAACTTGCAGGGATTTTAACACCTGTGCCATTAGTCCAGGACAATTTGTGATTAATTTCTGAGGTTCTGAAGTGCATTTTTAAATTTAAAGCATCATTTGAAACATTTAAATTTAAAACGTCATTAAAACAGGAGGGAACTTACTCTGCCGGGAAAGAAAAAAAGTTGCCAATTTTTATTTTTAAATAAAGGAATTCAACGTAATCCATAATGATTTCTTGGCAGAAAAAAAAAAAGAATGTCTAAATATTCCAATAATTCTGATCCAATGCTAGGAGAAATTCAAAACTGATTGCACGTACAAGAGCATTTTGATGCTGAACAAACTGATTTTAAGACACAGATATATCTGGTTTAATATCCTGAGATTACTTTCACATTCTATCCAGAATTAGCTACCTGTAAAACACACTTTTCATTTCACTGTTTTAACAGGCCTTTTAAAAGTTTAGCATATATAGATATAGATATAAATATTGACAGAGATATATGAAACATAAAATATCCTGAGCAAGGATGATTAACTATTTCTGGCTAATTTTTTTTTTTTGCCTAAAATTTGCTATAAAGTATTTTGGGGGTTAAACTGCATTTTCCCTTCAAAAACAGTTCACATCTGAATTTTTTTTTAATATTTAGAGCGGAGCTTTAAGCTATCTAAAAGTACCTTGAAATATGTGCAGGTCAAAGTAAAGCTTCATTTTAAATATTTCAAATTGTTATAGTTACTGCTTTGAGATAATATGACATTTACAGTAATTGCTGAAATTCCAATTACTTTCAGTAAAAGCCTCCTCTTTCTTTTGCGAGCTGTTCAAAAATATAAAGGTGCACTGGATATTGCACTGCTGGAGACAGAGTCTGCAAGCAAAGGCAATTAAATGTGAGTTTGATGATACACAATGTGCTGGCCTAACATTAAAAAGACTTTCCCGTGTCTGACTGTTTACCAGTTTTGTCTTTAAATAATAGTCTTCTTTTGGCATGTAATGTATATCTGCTTGCGCTAAACATAATTTATGAATATTTTAACACATGTGTACTCAGTGGGGTGTATTATCATACTGATATAAATAGAATTAATGAGCAGTCAACCTGCCACATGTCATGACATATGACAGGGCAGCCAGAGCATGGGAATAATTCTTTCTGTTTCATATTAGAGCTTCTTTTCCCAGCTGAATTTTTTTTTGTTGTTGTTCCCAGATGCCAATGGACCTAATTTTCTAAGGACCGTTTACAAAAATAGTAAGAAATGACAAACCTGGACTAATTTATCTTGGGTCACTTCAAAGAAAGATTATTTTTATGCCATTTCAAGTGCATAAATGAACAGATTCAAGGAAGTGGCTCTTTTTCAGCTCATTTTTAGGGTTTTCACAATGAGAGGTTAGATATCCGCCTCAACTTTCCTCCTTAACAAGCAAACATTTTACTTGTTGATTTTGAATTTGTTTCAATGTCATGCTATCAGTTTCTTCTGCTAAGGGTCTAGAATCTAATGATTGTCTAAATACAAAGACGACATGCACCAGGTAAACAGTTATTTCTCAGAAAGAAACAGAGATGCAGGTAGGTAACATCCTTTTAGCCAATTACTCATTCCAGTTTCAAAGGCAAGGTAACAAACTGATGAACACAACTACTAACTTCTTTTTTTATAAAGATATAAAGTTGACCGAACACTCTGAATACAAGGCCAGATTCCCTGTTTGGCGCTTTATTTGAAAGGAATATTGAAATGTAATATCAATCCCGTTTACAAACAGCTGCTCAGCCAGTTAAAGGCAAAGGTTCACGACAAAATTAACAAATTAGCATCAGTCAGACTGACCAGCTAGCACCTAATTAAAGATCACTGACTTGAAAAGTTTTCAGCAAAGAATGCAAATGTTCTTTGATGTGGCACTGCTGAGATACTGAAAACAGGGAGGAAGGTACATACCCTGTTCTTTCCCCTTTTTAATTTAAAATCACTTTTTTAAAAAAATTAATTTACTGCCCATGAATCTTTGAAGTCATGACTCATTTTCCAACAGGAACAAGAGGGTCTCCTAAAGATGGATCTCGTTCAGGGCTGAAGACTTGAAAGACGTAAAAGGGACTTATACTGGACTCATAATTATATTGAGGGACAAGGAGACACTCGGAGTTTTTGTGTCCGGCGCTTTTCCCGGCAGGGCAGCGCGTCCCTTGGGAATCCAGCTCTGTCACTCTCAAAGAAAAGGGGCACCATCTAGTGCTTTTTTGGAGGAAAAGCTGCTGATACCAGTAGGGATGTAGCAGGGGAGGGGGAACACACGAGGGGGAGGGAGAAGAAATGACACTCCATTTTTTTTTTTTTTTTTTTTTTTCAAAAGACAAAGAAAACCTGTTGGCCTGTTTCATCTTCCATTTTGAGGCACTGCAGTATTTAGCTTCAGGCTGTAAGTAAAAATTGTCAGCTTTCACAAGGTGGAAGGACGGATTCCTAACAGCTAAAATAATACATACAATTTAAAATGGAGAGGGGGCTGGTATACAGACATTATTCTGCTTAACAGGTATTTTTTCTGCCTATTACTATACTTAAATATTTCCCTATCAGTCCTTTTCATTACACATTATCTCTTACATTAATCTGAAGAAAAACCTTTTAAAGTAATTTTCATTTCGTTGAAGACCGCGCCGCGCCGTAAAAAGTTCCTGGAAATGTTCTTAACAAATAATCCTTCCAGAGTTCGCCCAACATAACAAAGAGATTCTATGGAAAATGATTTGTAGCACAAAATCGTTTTCAGTGCAATAAGATCAAGTTAACCGCTGATACCGCTGGAAAAAGGCTTGGGAAGTTTTATCTGATGGGCAAAATATGTTCATAGCTGGGTCCAGGGAAAGAGTGCCCTTTGATAAAATTTCACAGTACTAAAGTCTCACTATCAGAATGATTTTTGAAACCTCTTTGAAAACAACTTAGAGGGAGGGACGAGGAAATTTCTGCTTTCTGTAGTTTGGGGAATAGATGATTTTCGAAGAATTGTGAAATAGTAGCTCAATATTGTTTAATTTACTGAGACTATGAATTGACAGGAATTGTATTAGTCAAACTAATAAGTGCTCAGTGAAAACAAATGTTTCAAAGGTCCATCTGCTCCAGGTTGGAAATGTTTGTTGTGAACTACAGGAGCCTTCAGGCACCCAGAATAATCCCCACAGAGTCAGGGCTCAGGACATGCTGAAAAATTGAATGTGCTGATTCACAGAGTTCCCCCCAAAAACCACAGTTAAACTCAGTGCTTGCTTTTTAACTTCTGGGCACGGTCTTGGATTCCCTGGGTGCTTCAATCTCTTACTCAAATGTGTTGTAGCAACAAGGGAATGTCAGGCCAGAGCGTAAGACTAAATAAACAAGAAATATTTCTACAAGAATAGTGCTGAGCAAAGCAAATATGTGGCTTGGTGAGTAATTCTCAGAGGGAAGCCTACCCCAAGAAACAAAAACAAGAATGTATTTTATGTTGCTAAAGAGGTTTTCTTGTGAAGTTGATCATGCCTATTAAGGAGACTTCTTGCACAGAAAAAAAAAAAAAAAAAAGCAGGTATAGAATTAAGAGATTTGACTAAAAGCAGGTAAGTTGGGGGCAAATATCAGTAAAAATGTCAGATTCCCAAATCCTAAAGGGGGCTAGGAACCACATGCAGCTCCTGACAATCACCCAGGTCCAATGCTCTGACCACAAACTGGGGAACCATACTTAGGGGACATTTGCTCTGCAAGAGATTTCAGCACATCCATTCAGGGCCTGCTCCATGGATATTTTCTGACCATCCTTTTGTTCTTTAACGAAATCAGGAGCTTGGAGCTTCTGCTGTTTGGAGCATGGACTCGAGTTGCTTCATTTTAGGCACCTGTGTTTTCAAATGACACTGTTTAACCTCCCCGTGCCTCAGTTTCCACAGCTGTAAAACTCGATAGCCACGCTTACCTTGCATGGGTGTCAGGAAGATTATTTCAGGCCTCTGGAGAACTTTGAAAAGGAAAAGCAGACCAAACTGAATTTATGTATTGTTTGTCATTTTTTTTTATCCCATGAAATGGAAGTCAGAATGCAGCCCAGACTGTGAACTATAACAAAATGTTCACCTAAGTCTTCCTTATGGCTGTAACAACAAAAGAGCTGGGGAATTCAGCATGGCTCTGCAGGAAGAAAGCAGCTTCCCCATCTACTGACCAGCAACACTCAGAGTAAGTAATAAGTTTATGTCTTAAATAACCACAATATTTACTAACTTATTATTCTATATATTTCCATTTTATTTTTTTTAATTGAGTGCAGTTCACTGTGTATTTCTGATCATGAAATAAACCTCTCTTAAGCAGAAGAATCCCTGAGAGGGAACTTACTCTACTGGGAAAGAAAAAAAGTTGCCAATAAAATCTCTTTGGGGTTTTCCTTGGTGCAGAATAAACCTCATTACATTCCAGGCTGACTCAATCTCGCCTTGGCAGGTTTCAGATCTTCTAGAATTGATCAAATGAGCCCATTAGAAAAGTCTACACCAGTTTATCTCTAAACCTGAAGGATAATTGGACACTTTACCTAACACATCCCCTTTAAAGTCATCCACTTGCCTCCACGCTGGGTACCTTAAACTCCTAACGTGTCTCCAAGTTTTTTTTTTGTCTGAAGCTTCCCTTCCCTTGCTCTAAGTGTGCCATTTTTCTCTGCTCTTCCCAGTGTCACTTTCCTGACTCTGTAGCTCAGTGAAACCCTCTGGTAATGACAGCACTGGAGTGATAATGTGCTTTCCTGATTTCCCGTTAATAGTAGCACTTGATCCAGCAACGAGTGCCAGCTCAGTGGCAGAAGGATGCTTTAATATTTTCTGGAGGTAAAAGGACCAGTTCAATTTACAGCCTTGGCTAACTCAGCAGTTTTGCTCTGCCTTGGCACAGAAATGGATGTTTTAGTTAAAACAAAGCCAAAAGAAAAAAAACAACCACCCAACCTTATTTTCCTCAGTTTCATGCCAAACAAAGTACAATTGAATTTTTTTTTCTCCCTGAGGAAACTTGTGAAAACTGCAAAATGCAAGGAGTCAAAATAACTGAGGGGAAGGAGGGAAAAGAGAAAGGGTTAAACAGCAGTGTCTAAAAGGAAAACAATTTGTTTTTCTCTTTTAATACGAGACACATAATCACAGACTAGCCAACAGTACATGTACCCTTGCTGAAAAGCTGCTGATATTCCACATTAACCTTTGATAGCAAGAAGTGTATTTCCCCTACTGTTTTCCACAATAAATTACATTATATCTGGCATCCAAAGCTCTAGGAAGTGTTCAGCCAGCTGGAAGCACCAGATTGGCCCAACATCCCCAACGTTCAGATTATAAATAAAAGGGTACCTCATACCGCTCGTGGAACAAAAACAAGAAATGCAGAGGAAGGGCAACTTCCCCCCTGCCCACAGGAGCAAAAAAAAGAGTCAGTTGGGGAATGGAGAACAGGAATTCCAGAGGGCAGAGAGATGCAGTCCTCCAACCCTCAGACAAAAGCAGGACTTGAGCAGAGAAATGAGATTTTACTGAGGATTTGCACATTAAAAAAAAAAAAAANAAAAAAAAATCCAAAGGGAAGTGTATCTGGCTCTGCTCTTCCCAGATGGTATAACCACACAAACACAGGCTCACACAGACACATATCTTCCCACTCTTTAGGCAGCATTGTCTGTTCTCTTCCAGCCGTGAAAATAATTAGCTCAACCACAACCTCAGCTTCAGAGGATGTGGTCAAATGTAGCAGGCTGCATGTTTCTCCCACGCCCCCAAATCAAGGGACATTATGGCTGCAAGTGTCTAACAGCACTGTGATAAAGCTGAGGGAAACCCTGCCTGTTATGGTCTGGAAGGTGAAGATATCAAGTAGGAAGAGAACAAAAGGCAGTCCCAAGACACAACCTCCAATATCTGAGAAACGCTACAAATGGGCTTTTTGGGTCCAACTGCTCTCAAGGAAATCACTTCATTTACCTTCAGTGGGAGCACAACTGAACCGGTGCTGAGAGCTGCTAAACCAGCTCCACAGATGGAAAAATTAACCTCATCTATTTATTCTGAGGGCTAGACCATGGTGGTCCCTGGTGAGGATGTAATGGGAAGTCAGATACAAGGAGCTGTTCTCCTCACCGCTCCCTTTTGGTAGGGGGCTGGCCACAGCTGCAGTGCCCGTGCTCTCCTGAGGGCAAGAATTAGCCCCAAATTGGTATATTCCATCTTCATTACTCCAGCTATTACATAAACATGGCTATATGCTTGCTTACTTAAGCTGAAAAATGGAAAAGAAGAATTAAAATTAAGGTTAATAGAGCCAGACAGAGTATTCCCCATTTACTTTGCCCTCACCATGGCTGCTTCAACCCTTCTGCCTCGAGTGGATGCTCTCCCCCCACAAAAGCACTGTTCTTCTCTTTTCCTCTCTTCTCCCTTCCCTTATTTTTTTATATTTTACAAATATTATTTTGGAAATTTGCTTTGTCTCGTGGTGAATTTCATGACTGGAAGGATCTTGAAACTGGGCAAAGGACTGGCCAGAAAGATGTCTGCCAACGTCTGTCCACCTCTCTCTCCCTAAAGTTGGCCTGTGCCTTATTCTGAAAATTTCCATTTAATTCCCCTTTAGGCAGCTGAGATGCTGCTCTGATCTACTGGGATTTGTGGGCCTGAAAGAGGTGAAACACATGCCACAGAATAAATCAGATTTATTCCAGGAACATGTAAGTATTTGGGCTCCTCAGAGGGACAGAGGGGAGCCAAGGCTGAGTGCAAGAATCACAGGTTGGGTACTGCCTCTACATCCCAGGTTTAGATAACCCTTTCATATCTCTAGTAGGTGATGTTTCCCACTCAAAAGGTAATTTGTTCAAATCCAATTGCTGTCCCCCAAAACATTGTTTGGAGTTTTTTTTTAAGAAATGGTGCCCCATCCCAAAGAAAAAACACATATGTACTGTTTTTCTCTAAAACTCATTATAACAGCATGAGAATTATCAAAGAAAAGAAAGACACAGAGAAAAAGTTTTGAAGATTCACATTGCATTCATGATTTTTTTTTTTCCCCACTGTTGGGGACAACTTACTGCACAGCTTGTTTAAGGATTCTGGATAGTGTAGTCCCAGCAGACATTTCCTGTACTGAGATGTATTCTCATTAGAGCTACCAAAAGGGAGTATTCAAAACATTACTTATCTGCACATAATCACTATATCACCCCGTGTATCCTTTATTTTAATTCCTGCTCGCTTGCTAATTACACACCACACTGAAGGTCTCACAAGCTGCTCCCCTTTCAGCAGCTTTGTTTGCAAAGTGTCTGGCAATAATCTCCCAGCAGTGTATTATCGTGCCCTTTTCATCACACTATTTAATCAATAGGGTAATGACCTCATATAAGCCAGTTCCAGGACCTAGCCATGCCATGCTGAATAAATGAAACAAACAAAACTTTGGGCTACGTGCCTCCTGTTTAAAAAAAAAACAAAAAAAAACAAACTGGATGTGAAGCATTCCAGCATTAAAAAAATTATTGCAATATATAGAAATGGCAAATTCCTCACATCTCTTGCCAGGAAAAAAAAAATAATAAAAAAAAATAAAATACAAAAGAATTCTACAGCACTGTAGGGAAATAGCTGGTTTCTTTAAACTGACATAATTGCAAAACATGTGTGTTCTTGGTCAAGTGTTCACAGGAAGATTTATACTGATAACACTGGGAACAACCCTTTCCCCCATTACATCACATCATCACTTACAGGACCGAATGGTGACCATCACAGCTAATGGGATGAAATCACATGCAGCCCACTTCCAAAGCAGAGCTTGGAACCAGCCCTCTTTTCAAAAAGATTTCTGTTGCAGTGAGCAGAAGGAAAGCAGCTTCTCCCCATTTCCTGAGCTGTAAACTCACAAAGTGTGGTTCCCTTTGATTTGCATCCCGTGTCTGGATTATTCTCTGCCTAATAAAGTGCATGTGAGATGTGCTTGGTAATGTGTGAACTCTGGAGCACGTGTAGCATCACTCTGGTGTGGCAATTCTCTTGCCCAGAGGAATGGGGGTAATAAAGTGGGTCTGTCTGCTCTTTTTAACCACCACTTTCCCTAATACTAGCAGGAATTTAATTTCAGAAGTAATTCTTTTTACATCAAATTTCGTTGTAACTGGTCGACAGAGAGAAGACCACAACTGACTCTCTGGCACATGGAGTGACTGCGTATCCCTTCTATTCTTTGGGAAATCAGGGCAAAATATCCACAAGAGCACAGAATTTTCACCCCACAAAACCTCTGACAAAATGGCTAGGAGAGAAAATAAACTCTTTTCATGGCATTAGCACAGCTGGAGTGGTTCAGGGACATCTGAAAGAGGATGGGTATCCATTAGAAGAATCATAAACCACATAATTTTGTGTTAGCATGGCAGTATCACCATAAACTGCTTTCAAATGAATGGAGATCCCTCCAACCCAAATAGTGTGAAAGCAAAAAAAAAGTACTTTTTAATCAGTTTCATCCCAGATATTAACTGAAACCAACCAATACACCTTGAGACAAATTTTTACTGGAAATTTTTCCCTGCACCAATCCCACTTAGGCTCTCTTTCGGCACCTTCCTTTTAGGTGTGTTATGAAAATGACAACGTGCCAGTCATCCAAGCTGTTGGCACCAGCTAAAATCTGTTCTGAGGCAGACTAATTTACACTTGGATGAACACCTCCTAAGAAGTAATCACATAAATTCCTTCACGATTAAATGCAACCCACTGCTGGTTAGGTAACTCCTATAACGAGCCTAAGTGTGATCTGTCCCAAAGATCTGAAAATATTCTTTTAAGATGACGTGGGAGATGTTGGAGGTGTAACTAGGTAGTGCTGTGAAGCACTTGCTGTGTTGCAAGGTATTAGTTCTGGACTACAAAACTGCATTTTGGAAAATGTTCTCTCAAAACGTCCTACGTGACACTAGTCTGAAAAAGTAGGAATTTAAAATAATAAAAAAAACCACAATATCCTCAGACCCTTAATGAACTGAAAGTCTCCAACTGGCCCATTTGTTAGTCTGGGGTCTGCAAGACAATTACCTTTATTTCTGATGCAGAGGAAGGAATAGTGGACAGTGGCAAAAAAGGAAAGAAGTGGTAAGGCTAAGGAAAGAGAAGGAAGAAAATTCCAGACACCTCCAACTGAGGTAAATTAACTTCCAACAGTGAGTGGTTTCACTAGACATTAACTGGATCCCTGATGATAATCAGAAGGCTCAGAATTAGGCAGTGTGAAATATCATTGCCCTCCCATCAAAATCTGCCCTTGGATTACCCAAAAACAAAAGGACATATCATAGAACTATTTCTCTAACCCATCTTTACAGCAAACAAATTATTCCTATAACTATTGACATTGCAGTCCACTATCTGTTAAAGTACAATAAATCCTGGATGCATCCTGTGAAAGGATCCACTTCCACAGTGGCAACACATCCCTCCAACAGATGAACAGGAGTGGCTGGAATGAAATATAAGATCCTCTTGTCCTTTGAGGTGCTACTCAAAATCTGGCAGAGGGATCAGACTGGACAGGACAGCAGTGACTTCCCCTCACAGCTCATCACTTTGGTACCAGGTAGATCAGCATTTTGATATTTCAGTTGCCACCAGCAGTTTCCAAAATAACATGGACTTGAATGAACACTCTTGCAAGAGTATCTCATGTCTGCCAGGTATTTTTGAGATTTGGGGAGTCTCTGCATCAGGAAAACACCACTGTGTACGTTTTCTCCTCTTGTTTTTTGTTCTGCAAGCATTATTTTAATTTGAAGGCAAAATTCCTTACCCCAGAGCATTCTGCTCATGCAACAGTATTAAATAAAAAGCTGGTTTTCATCTCTTACCATGCAGGTAGAACAAGGTCACAGCTTTCCCTTCAGCCATGGAAGCCTTTCTGCAGTCAGAGGGCAACAAACCACCTTGGTCTGTCTTCTTCCAGACATCTCTACTCTACAAAGAAAAAGAAATGAGGAAGTTGAAGAAAAATCAAAAATGTGGTAACTTTTTCCTCAGATATTAAAGAAAACAAGGATTTAAAACCATGCATGTTTGGAAAGAGAAACACACAATCTGATATGTTTATGAAATGTTTCACTTTAAGACCTAATATATATATATATATATATATACAAAACTAAAAACAAGCAAACCAAAGCAAAAAACAAAACCAAACCAAACAAAACCCCACCAAAAAACCCCAAAACCATTACCTCCATTGTGCAGGTTGCAGGACTTAACCACATGGACAAGCTGCATGGAAAGGACATCTTATCAGAAATGGGTCTAAGTCATCCTGAGACCTCCTGATGTCTGATCAAGGATTGAAGGAGTACCTCAGAGAAAAGTCCATCTGATATAGATGGGGTGGAAGCAAATAAAAAAAAATCTAAGACATCAGAGCCTCAGATTTTTCACAGTTTGGATGTGTGTCAATACTAAAGTAAAAAAAAGTAGGGATTTGATAAAAGGATCTGATAAAAAAAGCAAAAGAGGCATATAAGTGATAACTAACCTGATAGAAAACTAAAAGGGATAATCAAGTTAAAGCTGATCCACATGGGTTTCTGGAAAGCAGATTTTGTCAAGCTAAATTTGATACCATTTTCTGATGTGATTACAAATGGGACTGCTAAAGGCAACCATCTTGATAGATGGCTGCAAGAGAACTGGCTTTGCATCTCACCACAAACTTGACTGAAAAGCTAAAAAGCATGAGAGATGGGATTCATCCACAGCAATTATAGCTGTCTAAAAGTTTGGCAGCTTGTCCTAACTTCTCTATGTTCCCATTATAGTCTGTGAAAAGAAAAAGACACTGTCAAAAAGTGATTTATGGTTTTTCAGATAAGTCCACTACATCTTTCTGTGAAGGTCTCCATCTCTCTCGGTTGACTTTTAAGAGCCTAAAAAACTAGGAATCGTTAGAAAGTAATTTTTGGATGGCTAAAATGAGATACCAGTGAATCAGAATGACATCCTAAACTGCTTAAAAACTGTGTAGCAGATACATTTAACCCATCAATTTGTGACTGGGGAACAAGGCCCTAGGATTGGAATTGGCTCTTGCCTCCTAGACTGTTTTTCCCTTTTGTTTTAAAAAACAATATGGGAAGATGAACAAAAAATGGAAAACACTGGAGAAGACAGTTGGATTAGGTGAGTGTAACCAGATTTCAGTAGAGCTAACAGGAAAACCATGGACCAAAGTGTGAGTACAATGAGACAGATTTAATGAGGGAAGACTCAACTCTGGAAAAAAGAGATCCCAAAGAGGAGGCAAGGCTTTGGGAACACAGGCCATGACAAGTAACCAGATTACTCTGAATTTTTAGAGTACTGCTAAGAGTACTGAATTTTTAGGGTAACAAAAAGCTACTCATCAGATGTATATACAATAATAAACAGGAGTATGGAGGTTGTGTTATCTTATTTTGCATCGGTGAAATCAGCAGTTTCATGGTGTTCCTGGTGTTATTTTAAGAAAGACTATGAAAAATCCCATAGATTATGAAGAAGCCAGGGGAACAATTATGGTATTAGAAAACATGTCATACTACAAGAGACTCAGGGCACTCAATCAATTAACTTATCAAATCTGAAGTTAAAAAATGATTTGATCACAGGCTACAAGTGCCTCCCACAGGGAACAAAAAATTGATAATGGAGAGCTCTTCAATCTAGCAGGCAAAGAAGGAATAAGATGGAAGGGCTAGAAGTTATAGCAAGACTAATTCAGTCTAAAAATAAGTTTAACATTTTATAAAGGTCTAACATTTCAAACATTTAGGGAATAACTTGAAATAACTTGCCAAGAACTATGATTTATTGTCTGTCACCAGAAAATAAGTTTTCATCAACACTCGGCCTTATTAGAACTTTATACCTCTATTTCTAAGCTTATTATACGTTAATTTTAAGAACCTCAGAACATTACTATAGAGAAAAAGAATAAATGTTGTAAGTTGGGAAGAGTTTGCTGCAGTTCATAAACAGCCAAGAGATTTATTTTCCATTTGACCACCAACTCACAGACCCTCTACCATGAAACTTCCCTAATTGAAACACCTTCTCACTACTCCACACTGTGCAAACCTTTTTGATTGATGAGTGCTAACTCAAAGTGGATTGCACTAAAATTAGGAAGCAGGAAGAAATCACGATTTTCAGTTATCCCTTGCAGAAATACCTCAGTACAATACTTTTGAGTCACTTCAGGCATACCATTGTTTTCCACATGTAAGCGTAAAACACAAATCACAATATGGTAAAGATCTCTCAGTAGGCAATTAAAAATTAATCAGCTAATTAGATCAAATGAACAAGAAAATAAGGCTCAGGAAGACATCCATTCTAATTATCATAATATTAAGTTACAAAAGACTTTTTCTGACAAAAAAAAAATAATCATCTTTATTTAAAATACCAAACCAATCAATAAAAAGGAAGCACACAGTTAGTTCTTACCTTGTTATCCCCATGGCCAAAGCCAAAAGGAAATGACAGTAATAGTGACTCAACTGCCTGTGCAACTGTATTAATTTCTTATTATTTTCTAATCTTGTTAACTATTTGAATCCACAATTTAACCAGCTTGTAATAAATTTATGGGGACTCTACCTATACTGTGCTTGCAGTGTCTCTTAAGAATCTTCTTCTAGGTACTTAAAAACAAAATTGATGTGACCCAAAGTCTCACCTAAGTTTCTCCTCAGCTAGGTGACTCCTAACTAAAGCACAGGGCTTTACCATGGAGACAGAGGACGTTTAAAATAAGAAAAAAAAAAGCAATTGAGAGATTCTAAAGTCTGTGTTGGGGATGATAAGATATACTCTCAAGGAAGGAAATAGCATTATAGGACACCTGATTGAATAAACCTCACCGGTTAAGCGGAAATGCTCGGGCAATCAGACAAGGGATGGGGGCATGGTTGAACCTAATTAGATGGATTGCACAGATTAAAAAAAAATACCTGCTGTTATAGGACAGTTCCTAAAATATTTTTTTCAAATGTCACATTACTCCAGCAAGGACCAACCACCTCAACTTTCCGGCTGGAGTCACAGGACAGACTTCTGGGCATGCCAGGGAAATTTGGCAGCTGGGAGATGACCAAGACTCCCAGCACCCCAGTGCAGCACTTCCCTGCATTGCCCACAAGTAGAGCAGCCCTTCACAGATCTGTCAAGTGTTATCCAGATTTATAATCTCCAGTGACCCCTTTGCCAAGCAAACCCAGCTTCCCTGTCCATCTCCTGAGACAGGCCTGGTTTGGGAACAATCCCTGAACTGCTCAAAAGCTGCATTGGGTGCAGTGTTACAGTCCAGGCAGGACACAACTGCATTATTTACCTTTTTTTTTGTGAGGGGAGAAAAGGAAATCTAGAAAGAGTGTGCAGTGGTTTAGAAGCAGGCTGTGCAAACCAATTCCACAATGAATGTATTTCACTTTGATCACCCCTTCTAGCCCGTAACAAAATTGAGGCAGTATTTTGTTTTGCAGAAATTAGTACCTTCAAGACCTGCAGTGGATTTATTATTTCTGCCAGGGATTGCACTTCCTTTCTGATCCATGGCTGTAAAATCCAGAGGGACAGAACAGCACAGAAAATTACTGCAAAGATGTAGTGTGACATAGGAAGAGTCAGAGGCATTATGTGTGAACAACACGACAAAAGGAAAAGCCACCTGAAAAATAAATGAAAAAAATTAATAATCAAAAGGGTGTCTAATTCTTATCTGGGCACTTGTTTGCTCACTCTGTGAATTGGGGCCACCAAGCCATGGCATATAAAGCTGGAAGGGACACCGGGCCCAGAACTCAATCCTGCTTTAAAGGAAGGTGCCATTCCTCAAGGAATGCTTGATGAAGCAATCATTCCAGAGAAAGGAATTCTTCCAACAGAAAACAAGTGAGGCATCAGAGACACAGATTTTTCTCTTGCTTCGTTCCTGAAACCAGGGCTCTAAAATTCCAAGTCAAACCTCCATTTCCAGTCCAAGCTTGGTCTTGTCACTGAAACAACTAATAATGGCATTTAGGGCACCTGTGGGGCCATGAGGAACCAGTCAAAGACTTCAAATCATTATAAAGTGATTATAAAACTGCTGTTGGGAGAGGGTAACTTCTAATCACTCCAACATTAAAACCAGCAGCAGTTTAGGTTGCATAATAAGAGTCACACATACACATGGAATAGGGAGACTCCACTGTTAAGCATTTCCATGTAAACTGTGGGGTTTAGTTAATGGAATACAGGCTCAAAGGATAATGCACAGAATTTATAAAATGAAAGCCTCAAAAAAAGGCACTTTGGTAACAGAAATTGTTTTTTCAATCGCAAGCTATGAGCCCTCGACACAAAAATAGTCTGTCCAAGAATTGCTGAGTATATTGGAGAAACACAGGCAATGACAGTGTTTGGAGAACTCCATACCAGTTTGATCACTGATTTTTTAGTATGCTATTTAGGCTAAACATTCTCCTGGAACAGATGTATCATCAAAAGCTAAACCTGCTTTAAAGGTATAAGCAGTACTTATTTTCTTCTGTGGAATTTGTGATCAAAAAGCTCTCCTCTCTGACCATCCACTGTTTTGTATTTGGTAGCTGACAAAATCCTTCACTAATTTACACTGTAGCATTTTAGAGTTTTAGCAAGTCGAGGACTGAAATACAGCTCAGTTTTTGTCACTGATGAAAAAAAAAATAATCTACAGGATATATAGCAGATCAATATTTGTCAGGCTTTCCAAACAAGCTGGAAATCTATTCTTTCCTGTTCTTTAAAGAATTCTCTACCTAGTTTTCCTATAAAAAAAAAAAATCCAGAAAACGAGAGAACAGAACAGAAAACTTATTTCTCACTACTTGATAGCCTGGAGCTGTAATACAGCAGGATCAACAGATTTAAGCAAAACAAAACCAAAGAAAATCTTGCTGCTGTAATTTCTATGAACAGTTTTTGATCCTTGTTTATATCTTCTTTTCATATATTAACAATAAGGTAGCAGAAGGTGCATCTCAGCTGGGAGAACACATCAAACTATAATAGTATGGACATGAGTAAAACACAGTGAGAAGCTCTGAAAGTTCCTTGGCACAAGGAGAGATGCAGCAAATAACTGAATGGATGGGTGATTATGGGGTTTTTTGTCTTCTTCTCTTCTGTTAGAGCTGGGATTAAATGCTCGAGAGACGGTGTTTCTGTTCGGACTCAGATGTTTATTAATTCTTATCTATGTTACAGTCTCACAAGTTGTGAGTTCTAGCTAACAAAGTAGAAAATGGCTGTGAAAATCTCTTTACAAAGCCTTTTAAGTACAAACTGTCCAATTAAGAAATCACACCTAAATTATTCTTACTTTTAACCCAATAACCAACCACCTGTGGCCTGCCATGTGGACTTTTTAATCCACTAACAAAATACCACCCAAACCCATGAAGAAGAAGGTGAAAAAGAAGGACTGAACCTCCACCCTAAAAGCTCCATCTTGCTTTATATATATTACTATATTCTAAAACTCCAAGTTTTCCACCCTGTGATATCACACACTTCTATTCAAACCCCACACCCACAATCCCAGTGCTGTCACTCAATTTTGGAAGCCTTTTCCAAGGTCTCAGGTGAAATGCAGTGTTTGCTTGGGGATCAGTGCCTGTCAGCACAGAAAGTCTGAAATTCCCAGTGCCCAGGGCTCCAAGAGGTGATGACTGCCTCAAGACTCCTTCCAGGTGTGAGCCAGCAGGACACTAACATGCCCAGGTGATCACACCTGCTCCAGAAGAAGCTGTTGAGCTGTCTCCAGGCAGGAGTGCACTGGAGCTGGCCCAGCTAAGGTGTAAGGCATAAATCTCTGCTCTCTTGTACAACCCTGACTCCTCTCCTGAATGCAGTTCACTCAGATCACTGGACAACAGCTGTGGAATCAAACCTAGATTACAATAAATACCTGGCAAGCCCTCCCAGTGCCTATCTCCTGTTTTCTGCCAGGGGTCTGAACCTCCAGGGCTCCCTACAAACCCCTGCAACTTGTAGTCTGTTCATTGCCTGACCTAATTTTTCTAAATGGCTCAGCCATTTTGGCTGACAATTTCCCCTAAACGCCCAGACACCAAGCAACGGAACATTTTCTTTAAATTCCAGTTAATGAGCAAGGGAAAATGTCACTGCAATGAAGTTATTCAGATACTTAAGTGCTCTGCTTGATCGGGCCTTTTGTGAGCTACATTTTAGTCCCACATTCGATGAGGTTTTCTGGGTGTGATAAATAAACTAGGATGAAGCTCTGTGATAAGAAGAGGGGGAAAAAAAGAAAGAGATCTACGTAAAATATTTTTAAGGCTTCTGTGGTTCTCGGGTGGCATGGCAGAGAGAAAGAAGGAAAGAGAATGCAAAAGCCAAAACTAGGCTTGTGTAAATTACCCTGACATTTAATAACTCTCCACTAAAAATTCCCAAGCAAGGCTACTTCAGATATTTTTAAGGTCATGTATCATTTACCGTCTAGGTCAATTTATGCATCAGCAAAAAATTGCTGCAAACCTTTCTGGACAGCACTTTAAAATTAAAGGTATATGTAACTCTTCTGGCCGTATTTTTTTCCCCACCAGTTTCTGCCCTGCGAGCACTTCACCTTGGAAAATTAAAGTAACATTCTGTAATAAGAGAAGCCAGTATGATATTTCAAGGCAAGCCAAGGACAAGCTTTATAACTGTACTATCAAAATGCTATTAATAAAAGCAAAAAAAAAAATACACACACGATGCCTGTGTTCCCCTATGGATGGAAAGAATTATTGTCCATTAAGTTAACATTTCAGATATTCTCTCAGTCTTTCCTGAGGTCCCAAAACCAGCAACAAAACATAAATCTCTGCTTGTTAACTCATATAATCTGCTATCACACAGTGCTCCATTTTCGTAAACATTCCAAGGCTTCTTAAGAGAATGTGTGGATAAGCAAGATTTCTGGGATGAGAAAAAGTGGAAAATATTTTCCTTTCACAGTTAAATTTTATAAAGGTGTCTTAGTTTATTTTTTTTTTGGGCCCACAGGGCCCAAAATGTATTTATAAATGCATCTTACATTATGCATCTAAATTCTCTCCCCTGTTTATATAGTTCCCCCCACTGCTCTGCCAAATGATTCCAGAGTTTTCCCCAGGACAATCCATGCTGCAGTAAGTACTATTTAATATTATCTCCTATGAAACCAGACACACCAGGTGAGGCAGTGCAGCACAGAATCACCCAGGCTGGCTCTGAAGGGGCAAAGTTGGCTAGAAAATATCAAATTTCCTGAGTTACATCCCTCAGTGTCAATCCCTGAGCATTGCTGAGCCTCCCTCTGCAGAAATACACAACAAGACATACAGACACACACACTCCTTCCTTAGGAAAACAAAACCAAACCAAAACAAACAAAACAAACAAAAAAAACCAACTGTTTTAAAGTACCATATAATTGTACTGAGTTCTAGAGTTTTTAAAACCAAAATTAACCAAGTCAAAAATGGCTTGGAGAATTTGCTCCTTCACCTGGTCTCAGGTGATCAAAATGCATAGACACGTGTTTCCATTGGAGATAAATTATGAGTGTGTGTGTGTGTTTTGTGTGGTTTTTCAGTGGTTAAAAAGAAATTCATTTTGAAACGAAAATGTAGTTTGGGAACAAAAAAGCCCAAGACAGCTAGCTTTGGAAACATCACAGAGCATTTAAAAACATACTGGAAGAAGAAAACAGTATTTGTCAAATTAATTTCATTATTTATAATAACTTCCATGCTCTCATAAATCTTGATATTTTCATTGAAATCACTGTTATTGATTTTCCCTTTCCCCCAGCCTTAACAAGAATGAAAGATGAACCATAACACAGTCACTTCCCTTTCTTTGTTACATTGATGCAATACATTAGATATTTTGAGAAACTCACTAATGAAATATACTCTGCCCAAGATAAAAATCCTCACTTTAAAGCCCTGCGTTCAAAGGACTTGAAAAATGAGCCTTTCTCAGCCTTATTTCCAATGAATTCATTACACCAGTGGGAAATTCTTAGGAAACTTCTCCGATCCGCACATTTATTTAATTCCACTTCGCATTTTTGTCTCGTGAAATAAAGCGAAAAGTTCCCAGGCAGTTTATACCGCTATTAAAAACCGAACTAACTTTATTACTCATTCAATCTCCTCCATTATTTATCCCTTCTGATTCGAAAGTAGGACTCACAAGTGCAGCGCCAGGAGTTTGCTGCGAGTCCCTGGAACGCAGCCTCGCCACAATTAGCCACTGATCCAGCTGCTCGTGCCACGCCAAGGGAACGCAAACTCCCTCCTCCTTGAGGCTACAGCTCCGCAGAGAAACCCTCCAACATCACAGGCTTCTAACACTGCATTCCTCGACTTAATAGACACTAGCAGCTCAGAGCTGAGTTCTCAAGCTGCAGTGATATACACACTTTTATTCACTAGGAAAGTGGGATTTTTTTTTTCCCACTATGAACCTGTTTAGCTTATCTGCGCGCACAGATTTTATTTTGGTGTTTGCCAACTTTACGCAGACAACAAGACCTCCCATGCAGAACGAAATACATGTTAAATATGTTTCCATTTTTTTCTCCCCCCAAATGTTTTTACTGCATGAGAAAAACCTCACAAGTGCATGAAGGACCTGTGGCGAACATCCACATTTTATGAATGGGGTTAGTGAACAATGAGCTCAGAGCAAGGAAGGAATCAAAGAAGCCACTGCAAAATCCGCAACACTCGGAGAAAATGACAGATGCTACTTAGTTTTAATTAGTGATGACAGTGTTTCAGATTATGCTTGTTAGCAGAAAGACATACAGAGGCAGACCACTGTACAGCACCCAGCTGCTAAGAGGTCACTGGAAAGTGGTAGGAGACATCAAGATTTAGTAGTACTTTCTTGTGTGTCAATTTCCACGTTCTGCCTTCCCTCAAGATGTATCTGTTACGGTAAAAAGTTTCTTCGGTGTCCATTTCAACTGTAAATAAGCAGCAGGCACCTTACATAGTGCCCATTTCATGGAGTCCAGGTGAGCCATTTTTTAATTACTATATTGCAAATCAAAAATATTACGCACAGCTTTGCCACACTTCGTGCTGATAGACAGATCTACTCATGTCGGTATGATTACAAAGCAGTAGCAATGCTCAGATGTCTGTGATGGATTTTGAAGCCTAATTCTTGACCCACTTTTTCAGTTCTCTTTATATTTTAAAGTTCACTTTATTATTTTTAATTTTTTTAATATATTTTATATTTTATAGGTCCAGCATAAACAAGTTAACTACTCAAATGTCACAACTTTCTGTGCTTGCTATAAATTTGCCACATGTGTAATACAGTTTCTCTGTTTAATACATAGTACCTAATTTTTTTTTTTCTTTTCTTTCCTCGTTAAAAAGTCCTGTATTGACTTTAATTACACTCACGAGAATGGGGAAGTGAAAAAAACATATCGTTCTCCTGAGGCCTCAGGTGAAAAGAAAAGGTTTTTCAAGGCTCAGGGAATCAATCTTTAGCGATTTCAAAACTTCTTACTCCTGATCCAAGCCTGAAACCCACTGCTTACATGTTACAAATTAAGTGTGATCCCAGAGTACTCCAAATCAATTAAGCAAAAACCAGGCAAAAGACAAGTACAGAGTAGTTCACTCTTTGACCCTATGTGCTCAACAGATATGTTTGTACATTTGGAGGAAATATCCACATTGTTATATAGCATATACATATGTCTGCATTTATATTACTTAAAGTAATGATGTAATATCACAGTCACTCAGGAACCCCATGTTAATTTCTTATCTACCAACATCTTAAACATCTACAGGGACTGTGATTGCCTTGGCAGCCCATTCTAATGTAGAATCACTCTTCCTGTGGAGAAATTCCTCCTGATGTCCAACCTAAACCTCCCTTGGTGCAGCTTCATGCAATTTCCTCTCATCTTGTTGCTGGCTGTCCAGGAGAAGAGACCAACCCCCACTTGGCTCAGCACTCTTTTCAGGGAGTTATAGAGAGTAAGAAGGTCACCCCTGAGCATCCACTTCTCCAGGCTGACCACCCCCAGTCCCAGCAGCTGCTCCTTGTAAGGATTGTCTCCTAGACCCTTCACCAGTTTCATTGCTCCAGCATCTCCATGTCCTTCCTGATTTGGGGGATCCAGAACTGGACACAGCAGTTGAGGTGCAGCTTCATCCGTGCCAAGAACGGGGGAAGAATCACTTCCCTGGTCCTCTTGGCCACCTGGACATACATTCAGCTGCTGACCACCCCCAGGTCCTTTTGCTGGAGCCAATTTCCAGCCACTCATCCCCCATCACATATGTTATAAATATATATCATATAGTTGGCTTTTCACATAACCATTATAATTGTACTGTATTATGTTTTTATTAATAAGAATTTAGAAGGGTAATGAATGTGGGTTTTTTGATTATACCAGACGGTAAGATTGTTTTTGTTTTTTTGTAACACTTAAGCCACCAAGCCCAAAGTTATGGGAAGGGGGTCACCTTGTGACCCTTTTAAGAAAAAAACCTGTTAACTTTCTGTTTTCTCATCTAACTGAAGAGAACCAGAAAACCTCAAAAGAAGATTTATACTCATGTTTCCAGACTGCGCGGAGACACCCACAAAATAAATCTACTAGATAAGATTATCGGGGATACTTAAAACCGATCAAAAAGGAATGTTCGATTACCATCTATTGAATATTCAACACGGCGCTCCTTAAAGATAGAAGTCCTAAAAGGGTGAAGGGGGCGACGGGCAGAGTGGTGCCAAGTCCCCCCCTCGGCCGAGAAGCTTGGTTTATTCTGTCTTTGTCTATTTTTTTATTTCTATTAAACTTATAAAATTCTAAAAGAGAGTGGAACTTGTTTTTCACAACATATGACTAAGTGAGGATGTTCTGGCACGTGGCCTTGTTGAACCTCAGACTCTTGGTCTTGGCCCATCAATCCAGCCTGTCTGAGATCCCTCTGCGGAGCCTTCCTGCCCTCCGGCAGAACAACATTCCCACCCACCGCGGTGTCACCCCAGGATTTGCTAATGGTGGGTTTGAGGTGCCGAAGGCCAAGCCAAGGGCAGTGGTCTGAAGGAGGGCACAACC
>VXBN01005093.1:154086-189576 GCA_013397395.1 Sinosuthora webbiana
GGGGGCCCGGCCCTGCCCGCCACCCTCTGGAGGCGCGGCCGAGCCGTGAGGAGGGGTTGGTGCGGTGTAAATGTCCGCTGGCCCTGGGAAAAAAGGGGCTGTTTTTGTCAAGAGCACGCCCTGGGGGCCCTGGTGTGCGATAAGAAGAGCGTTGCCTGCAGGTCAAGGCAGGTGCGCCTGTCCCGCTGTTCAGCTCCCGTGAGGCCTCATTTGGAATATTGTGGCCCTTTCTGGGCTCCTCAGGACAAAAGAGACATGGAGCTCCTGGAACAGCTCCATCAGAGAGCTGCAGAGTTGGTTAGTGGTTTGGAGAGTGCCTTTTACAAGGAAAGGTTGAGGGATTTGGATCTGCTTAGCCTTGAGAATAAAGGGCACATCATCAATGCGTGTAAATATCTAAAGGGTGCAAAGAGGATGGACCAGGCTGTGCTCAGTGGTGCCGAGCAGTACCACAAGAAACAGACAGAAACTGATGCACAAGAGCTTCCACCTGAACATGTAGAAAAACATCTTTACTATGCAGTTAGTGTGCATTGGAATGGGTTGCCCAGAGAGAGTGTGGAGTTTCCCTCACTGGAAATATTCCAGAACTATCTGGACACAATCCTGTGCAATGTGCTCTGAGATGACCCTGCTTGAGCAGGGAGGTCGGACAAGTTGACCCACTATGTTCCCTTCCAACCTGACCTATTCTGTGATTCCCACAGCAAATACTGAGAAAAAATACTGATAAAACGTGGCACTTCAGGGCAAAACATCTTCTAAGATGTTCCTCCCACAGTAATAGCATCTTTTAAATTATTTCTGTAGGCTTTCACATCTGCAGCATCATTTCTAAAGGACAGGGGTGACTAGCTGAGTTTCCCATAGGGTGTTTAGCTCACTTACTGATCAAAGGCAAGCAGGTTTTGAACAGCTAAATTCCTGCTCTTAATAGTCCTAGCCAGAAAAACCCAGGGAAGGAAATACAGACAAATGTAGGTTATGACCCAGAGTAGTTTGGAGGCTCATTAAAATAGTGGTTCAGCTCAGAGTCTGGCTGAAAGACACAAAGCAAGAATACAGAATATTCCCTCACAGAGGTATTACATAATTTTTCTCTTAATATAAGATTAGATCAAGTGTAAGAATTGACATCCTTACAGTCAGATGTTGGGTGTAAAGGTGTCAGGCTCATGTAATGTTCTGTTACCTCTGTGGTGACATAACTGGCAAAGCTGTATTTAATGTCCAGTTATGAACACTATTCCTTTTTTGAGTAAAGGAATCCTGGGGAGTGTGGTTTTTATTTGTGATGTTCCTAAATCATCTTCTTTTGCCTTGACCTGTTCTGAGTGATTTTTTGCCTTTTATTTGTTGTCTTTTAATAAAGATCCTCTTCCTTTTTGCACAGAGCCATGTTTACATAAGACACCAAAGAGGTCTTTGAGTAGGAAATCCCGGATACCCACTTTCAGCTCTCCTGTCAATGACACTGAGACACAGCAAGAAATCTTTTGGGATTCTCATTCACCAATTGCACACAGACTAGGTAATAACCAAAATCCAGACAGTAAAAGTTACAAAAGATTTCTTGGAAATCTTTTATAATGGTTGATTCTACTTTCATTAAAAACCCTTAAATTCTTCAATATAGCCCTGAATCGAGCTCTGATGTTCTCAGGTTTATCTGAATTATTTGAGATGTGCTGCACTTCATAAACTGGATAGATTTTAAAAATGTTAAGAAGTCTGTTTGTTTTCACAGGCAGTGGAAAAGCCAAGCAGTCTTCCAGCAGATGCGCAGTGGAAATTTCGGAAATCGTTAATCGTATTGCTCCTCAGGTAATTAATTGTAAAACAATTAATTCTAACACAGTGCCCTGCACGTGCAGTGATCAGAGAGAATGGTGCCTCAGCCTTGCTTTTAGTCACAGCAGTGTCATGGTCAGAGTTGGGCATGGAGAAAACCAGTTTCTAGAACTGGGTTGAATTAAAATAGCGAGCACAGCACTGACTGATCGTTGTGTGAGTCACAAGTGATGTAAAAAAGGACACATGAAGGAACTTGCAGCAGCTCCATCTTAGAAAGGTTTATTTTCAGAATGCAAGTTACTGCCCTTGCTCTTAGGAATACTGTTTATTTGTCCTTCATTACTCATCTGTTAAATGAATGGATGCTGGATTTACTTGGCAGTTGTTTTTAAGCATTTTGAACAGTCCTGATTGACTGCTGAGTTACAAGAACAAGACCCAGATGAGAGATATTTTGCAATAATATAAACATAGTAACCTTGCTTCGATACTCTAAATCATTTTCCTCTTTACATCAGTATCTCTGCCCTTTCCCTCTTGCTGTGAACCTGATGTCCACAGCCCAGAAAGTCAAAACAAAAGTGTGCTGTTGCATTTTAAGTGCAAGAAAAAAACATATAATTCCTAAAATGGATCTGTAGTATTTAGCTTGCAAAACACTTGCCTGCTTTTTTGACAGGGCTATTTAAAATACATTTACTGTTTAGCATATTTGTGAGAAATTACACTAAAAGAATTGGAAAATCATTGATAAGGGATGCCACTGCCTGCCTTTTAAATAGTTACGGTTCTGTCATAAATAAATTGTAAAAAACCTTAAATTTCCGAAAAATAAGAGACCCTGTTTTAAAACTAACCTAGTAGTTAGTAAAATTCAAATTATTTTTGCTGGCTTAACACAGTAATTTCCCACATCCTATTGCTCTGCCCCTCTAAACAATTCATCACAGCATTGTATCTCTTTCATTTCAGACTTCAAATTCAAGCCTGAACTTTGAAGCTCTGAAACAATTTCATGTAGTCACTTAAATGTCACTTAATTCTCTTTAAAGACTCTTCTTATAAATTAGTTGTAGTGGAAGAAGTCAGAATTTTTTTTCTGTAAGCATACAGAATATAATTTATTATAAGGTCTCTAATCTGTGCTGCTGGCCTGTCCTTAGTGCTGAAGTAAACTAAATCACAACTTGTAACATGAATATGTGTAAACCTGAAGTAGACTACTGGATTTGCATGCCAGAGTATAATTCAGTTATTTTAATTGAAGTGATACAACTGTCAGTGGACAATGTTGCAGTAATCTCACTTAACTTGTTTTTGCTCTTTTCTGTGGCTTTCACCAGGTTTCATCCAGTTTATATAGTTTAGCAAGTTTTAACTCATGTAAGATGTGTGTGTAGTCCAGTATTCATCTGAAATCAGATTTCTAAGCGTTATAAATCTAATTATTCAGGATGAAAAAGCAGCCTGTAATGAAGGCTCCCTTTTAGGGACATGGATTGGGGAAGATGCAATTCCCTGCACTCCTGTCATAGTAAAAGGACGAGCCAGGACAAAGTTGAGTTGTACAAGGTAAGTTACAATTTTTTCTTGCCCATCACAGCTCTTTTTTCAGAGCATGAAAAAGGCTCTGTGGTCTTTTATGTATAGTGAACCATATAACTGTACATTAGATTATAGAATGCTTTTAACTGTGGGTTTGTTGTGTCTTCCTAAAGGGGGTGGATGTTGACTGCATTTTGGAAGCAGTGGGATTTAGTCATTCCTTTGTAGCTGTTAAACTAGGGAATGAGCAGCTCATAGGGTCGTGTAGCTGAGCTTGGCTAAACTTTCTCAGTAGCTCTGACTTCATTTTCTGTGTTTTCTTTTTAATCCAGAGATCTTAAAATAAAAAACCCCGAAGAGGAACTCATGAAATTGGCTAAGGAGTTTGATAAAAATCTAGTAGAGTTAGATGCTGTCCAGGAGCAGGAGAAGCTGGGTCACAACTTCATCCAGACCACCTCAGAGCCTTCAAGTAATTCTAAAGATGAAGCAGATACAAAGAACCAGAAATCAGTGCTTGGTGAAGGTTCTGAAACAGATGCTCTTGTGTCCCTGAAGCCAGTTGGACAAAGCACTGGCATCCCTGTGGCAGAGCCCTGCCACTCCAGCAGTCAAAAGTCTGTAGACCTTGAGGCTGAAGTTGCCCTTCATGCTCTTTTTGACTCCTCTACCCAGAAGTGCAGCGGGCAGCTGAGCCAAGGGCTGTCAGATACTTCTTTAAATAATAGTTTTCATAAAGTTAAAAGTACCTTGGAGGAGGAGAACCTTCCTGAGAAAGCTGAAGGCACAGAGCATGGTAATTCAGAGGCATGTCAGAAAGATACTCTGTTTGCTGTAGGAAACGTGGAGCAGGCTGGACCAAAACCTGATACTGACACCCTGACAAGGAAAAATCCTCCTTACCTGAAGGCACAATTGGTGGCCTCTGCTAAGCTTGCTGGAGTAGTTAATGATGACTTTGATGACTGGGATACAGATCTTTTGGCAGATGACTCTTTTGTGATGCAAATAACCCAAAATCCTGAATTGATAAATGCTGAAGAACCACCACAAACTCCTACAAATCCATTTGTGCATGATTTCAGTGATGCTAGCAGAGCAAAGCAAAGAAGTAGTGGCAATTCAGTAACTCTTTTGGGGACTGTAAATAAATCTAACAGTTTGCAACATTCACCTTTGAAACATTCAAATAAAAACTCACAAAGTGTTGTACAATCACTGTCCTTACAAAAATCATGTAAGACAGACAACTCTAATAAGACAGAGACCAAGGCCTTGCATGGCAAATGTGATGTTAAGACAGATAAAATTAAATCTGTTTGGAAGAGTAACCAAAACAGTGATTTGAACCATATTCCTGTTTCAGTGCAATCTGAAATGAAGACTGAAAATGAATCCACTAAGCCTAAAAGTGATGCTCTTCCTCTTTTTCCTTCAAGATCTAATCCTCATAGACAACCAGCAGGAAAACCTGGGAATAACACTCACACTGTTTCCTGTCAGTCATCCAGTTTTTCTACCAACATGAAACCTACAGATCTAACCAAAGTGGTCAACCAAGCTAATACAGGTCACTCAAATCAAGTTGAAATACCAAAGAAATACCCTCTGTCATTTGATGACTGGAATGAACCAAAATTCTCTGATGAGATATTAGGTATGTTTTGTGGATCTGATGGCCTTTGGGATGCAAACTGTGAGGATGATGAATTATTATATCAGGTGTGTGATGATGTAGAAAAGCAAACTCAGAGCCAGGACGTTAAACAAGAAAAAACTAAAACTTTTCAAGGAGCCAGTGTTAATTCCAGATCAAATGCTGATAACAGCTTCCCAGGATCTAGACAAGGACTGCCTGATCTCCTCTTGGCACAAAAAACAAATGCAAAACAGGAGGCTCTCTCACTAAAGTATTCCTGTAGGGATTTATCAAAGACAGTGGCTACAACAGGTCATGTGGTGAACTGTAAGAACATCTCAAATCCTCAGACTGTGATCTCGGCTCCTTCTGTGGAGTGTAAAAACACACTGCCTAAAAACACTCACCAAGACGCCTCTGAAGACACTGCAAAGACTGTTTCAGGGAAGTGGTACAGGTCCAATTCTGTGCCAGCAGGAGAGGCAGGTTCTGAAGTAAGTCCTGTTAATGGAGTAAATATTTTTAGTAGAAACGTTCCAAGTAGCAGCTCTGGTAACAAAACTTCACTCGTGCCTTCAAAGTTTAAGTTCCGAAAGATTAACAGTTCTCAGGGTGGTCTTTGTGTAGGGTCTGGAAACCCAGGGAATCATTCTGGCTTTGGAATTGCTCTGCAGGGTTTGGAAGGAAGCAAGAATCAGGTGAATGTGACTTTGCACAGCAAGCTTGACAATAAGAAATCACCTTTCAAGAGGCACCTTTCAGAGTCTTTTGCACAGCCTACATCAGGTATTTATCTTTATCAATGCATCACTGTTAGACTGTTACTGTTTCCTTTCTGTAGTCACATTGTCAGAGAAATTTGTACTGTGTTGCAACTTACAATAGGCTTCAATTCATTCACTTAAGGTGTTAGCAGATGTTCTAAGGAGAAATCTGGAGGCTCTTTTCTCAAAAATAAAATTGTCCTGGTGCATATCTTGAATTCCTGTAGTTAGGACACCTGTTTCCACTCCACTTCCCTAAACACCTCACACCCTTTCTCCACAGACACTCAGGTTCCCTAGGATCAAGTATAGGCTGATGCAGAGCTCAGCATACTATTTTCCTGATCTGTCACTTAAAAATCCTGTTATTTTGATGCACAGCAAAACCCTAGTTAGTGATGGGACAGGAGAAAAAGACACCAGGTGATACAGAATGCTGGTTTCTTTATATTCCTGTACACCTGGAATTTGGAACTTCAAATCAGTGGAGACTTCTCAGAGCTCAGCCTGTGTTGTTGTTGGCTCTGTGGCTGAAATTGCCAGTGAAATGATCTTGTGTTATAAACACTAAGATGCCCTTTCAACCACCAGTAATATTCCATGCTCAGTGTTACTTCCTGGGGAAATGTAGAACCAGTCAGGTGCCAGCCAGTCTTATTTTTACTTGATCTCACAGCTTGGCAAAGTTTTAATCAATATTCATCCTGATAAAACATGCCTTTAAGAGTGTCCTGTATTAACCTCCGTTTTCAAGAAGCACTGTTGCAAAAGCAACAAAACAATTAATTATTGAAGAATGAGTATTTTAGCCGTTTCTTCCCCAGCAGAGAAGCATGTCAGTGGAAAGTAGCAATTTTGGATTATAGGGGGAGAGATAATTAGCTATTCTGTGGAATGTTCTACAGAGTAAAGGAACAAAATAAAATAGATTTTCTTTCCAGATAAACCATAACTTTCTTCATCTTAAATTTTGAGGGAAAGGACGTTAACCAAAAAGTGGGTATTAAGTGGTCCTTTCAAAAATTACTAATTAATTTTTCATGGACACTGTTTTTTGTGAGAAGCAAATATACCCTTTTTTTTCCATTTATTCAGTTTGAATACTTACTAAAAATACATTCATTGGAAATTGGTGTATAAACATGGTAAAATTATTGATACGTGCAAGGAGTGTTCCTGTTGGTTCCAGTGAGGTCAGGATTTTATAGTGTGGGAATTTATAGTCCTGTAACACACCATATAAAATGCTATGCTTGGCTATCATCTTCTTGTCTCCTTTGCCAATTTTTATTGCTACTTTTGACCTTTTTTCAACCCATCTTGTTTTATTTGTGTGACACCTGTACTGTAGCTGACCCCTGTGTCTGTACCATCCCCGTGTCCATATCTCTGCCCAACTCACTAAATTGGAGAGCCCTTTTCACTCTGATAGCCTTAATTTCCCTAACCCATCTCCTGAGTTGTCTCCTGATTGTCACAAGGTTCACTTGAAGGGCACCCCAGGAAAATCTCCTGGAAGCAAATGTGCACATGCCAGTGTTTTCATTGGGAGGGTAATAATCAGTACAGCACTACAAAGGTCATGCACCTTGCCCCCTTTTCCTGCCTTGGGGACAGGATGGATGAGCCATTTTTAACAGTGTGCTCCTGCCATAGATCTTCCACCACTGAAAATGGCTCAGTTAAAATACATCTTGAACAAACCTGAAGCTCCTAATACATGTTTTTGTTTTGTTTTGTTTTTTTATTTACAGTGTCTGCGGTAGAACAAAAAAACAGAAAATGTTCTCAAGAAGAGATCGAAAGGAAAAAACAAGAAGCTCTTGCACGAAGAAAATCCAGAACACAGGCACTCTTTAAAGATGCTTGAACTTGGAGTGTATTTTTTTTCTGTGGAGTAAGCTTGTGGGAGGGAAATACTGTAATGCTAGAAGACACTTTTTAAACTCTGTTCAGAGCTACTGATGGCAAGCTTTTACTGTTTTCCAATATAAAAAGATCTGGACCTGAACCATGACTAATACTCTGGAGGCACTTAGTTTTAATTAAAAACAATCAGTTGTAAATGTGTAGTCCCAAACTACATTCAGCTAGATGGAGATTCTGTTGAGTTGAAATGATGAAAATCATGGAAATATTTGGTACACATGCATAATGAAGGTGTCATTGCAAGTGTTATTGCAAGTCTTCTAATCTGTAAGAAGACTCTCAAGTACACACAGACCAAGAAATACTAATATTTGCTCTCAGGTAGGAGAAAGTTTTAAAATTTTGGGTTAAATAAAGTACAATCTAGGAAACATCCAGCATCAGAAAACTGATGGAAATGAACAGACTCTGGAAAGTGTGCTCAGTTTGTCTCTGTTACCTGAGAATTGTACATAGAGGAGGAAGGATTTAATATAAGAGTTTCATTATGCAAAAAAAAGTGTCCTGCAGAGGACATCTTCAATTCTTTTAAATTCCTTTTCAGGAAGAACCTGGAAATACCCTAAGGAAATTGGGCCACCTTTTTCTAAGTGCACATCACCAAAGCTAATTAGAAAATGTCGCCTTATGCCATTTTACCAAACCATGAGCAATATGTAATAGACCAGGTGAAATCTCAACAGTTATGCATCAGTTTAGCCTTATGGATTGTACATATTTTCAAACTAAAGGCTCTTGAATTATAAAAATGCTGTGTCACGTCAGCTTAACAGGCTGAGAGGATTTTTTGATCTGATAGATTGGTGGAGAGCTCAGGCTGCAAAAACTGCCTCTGGGTAAGCTGCAAGATATTTTTCAACTGAGAAGTGCTTATGTGTAAACATGTGACACTGTGAAAAATGACTGTAATTTTTTCTTTGTAAATAAATGACTTGGAAATGTTCCTCCAAAGGTTGGAGGAAGCTTTTGATTTCTGTAGTAACGCCGTTTTTTGTAACTCTTGGAAATGTAAGTATTGTATATTTGTAAGTCGTCATTAAACTTTTTTTTCAATTTTTTTTTTCTAGTCTGGTTTTGAAAATACTATACTACAAAAACTGGGAGTGTAATGGGAATTCCATATGGAATTTACCTGGAGTCCTCACTTGGTAATTTCCCTAATTATTCAATACTTCAATTTTCTACCCATAGTGGTGACAAAAGTGCTTCCTTTGATCCATTTAAACTAAAAATCCTTGATGGACAAACAGTTTCAACACACAACCAGCTGCAAGTGCAGTCCTGAAATATTTAACTGGGATCTTTTTTTGCTTGTATTAAACCACCTTGAGGTCAGTGTCAGTTGATTAAGGACTCAGAGCCCCAAGGCCACCAGAGACCATGCAGGTACCCAGTAAAATGTTACAGTCTGTGGCTGCAGCTCCCTGCCCTGCTGCTGCTGTGTAATTTATGATGATTAAGTTTGGATTAGTTTACTGATCTGACTGAAAATTAACCCAGAAAGATATTTTCAGCTTTTCAAAGAAGTTCATCCCAATGATACCCTCAACAGCCATCATACCATGAAACAGCAAGGTTTTGTTGTGTTGCCAAGCCTCTGCTGGCAGTTTTCAGTTAAAAAGACAGAAGCTTTGCATGTCCATATGACAAATAAGTTTCAACCCCAAACAGCAGCTATTGGAGAAATCTGATTTATCCAGAGAATGTAACTTGCTCGGTGTATCTGTTTAGATTCTCCTGCACCACCACAATCAGGTAACGTGCCAGATGCCAAGAAAAAGACAATGAGAAAAGGCTGCTACTATCAATATTAAATAATGAGAGTTATAAAACTGGCTTTTAAGGTAGTGATGCACAAGAATGTTAAATATTATTAAGAAAGATAAAAGGGAGGCTTTTGCCAGAACAATGTTCATCTTAGCATTCCTTCCCTCTCCAGTATATTTCCCTACAGTTCTGTAAAGGAACCAGGGTAATTTTTGTTTTCAGGGATGATTTTGTTAATTATGATTTGAGAAGATGAAGAAGCTACTGTAGATATTGAGTATTTTTTTTTAGGAAGGTTTCATTCTGTGATGTGAAAGGACTAGCTTTTAATCAGAGTATGGGATAAATAGTACATAAATAACCCAGGCTGAGCACGTTACAGCTCCCCAAGCTCAGCATTGGAAATGACACACCCTGAATGCTGTCACTGTGTGTCCTTGGGCAGGCTCAGTTTAAAACCAGCTAACTGCTGATTTTCTCAGCATCCACAACAGAAAGGCCCTGGAGCTGCCCACCTGAAATGCCACCACTGCTCTGCCCTTGAATACAGTGGCCAGAACATACTGGCTTTTCCTTTATCATGAGCATCAGTGCTGGAAAATAAGAGTTCAGTGCATGACAAGGGGAATGCTCTTTCCATGAGGGGGGTGGAAAGAAACCTTTGCAAACTTTCCAGTGTGATGAAGACACAAATTCCATTTTAACCAACTGCTGTCACTTCTTCCCCAAGTACTTCCTATGTGCTGCTTATTTAAACCATATTTAAATAATCTGCTGATCAGTGTGACACGTGCCAATTTTGAGAGTGAGGCAAATGCAATCCATTGCCCTCTGCTTTTAAACCAACCATGACAGAGAGGCTTGCTTATTTTACTTTTCATAATTCCCATTTTTAGCATTTACTGGACTTCAAAAGCCTGTAATTTGGTTTCTGTTAAACATTTCTTTCCAAATAGAATTCACAATATCTTAGGAACATGTTATTATTATTTGAGGGTGAGACAAACTGCCAAGGATTTTTGGTCACAGCCTGACTATGCACAAATGCCCTGCTGTACCACCTCTCAGTTACCAAACTGAATAGAATTACTTCTTTTTGTCACTTGCCTTGCTTCCTCTCCTCACCACTGAGAAAGAAAGTTGAGCAGCAGCCTCGTCGCCCCACAAATGCATAATTTTAATTAATTAATACATATATGTATTAATTCCATATTAGTATTTCAATAGCTGACATTTCATTGCGAAGCCACATCTTCCTCCGGGCAAGAAAGTCCTATACAAATAGCAACAACAACCTTAAACACATTCTAAATTAAATTATGACTGTCAGGTTTCATTATAAATTAATTTATGACTGTTTGCTTAAGCACTCATCTTCTTTTCATTCAGAGCACACCGATTTTTTTTATGTCAGTAGAGCAATCAGTGAGCTTAAATGTAATGTAAATGGAATTCCTGTATGTCCTCATATCTAAGTATAATTTTTATTCCACAGATATTGATGGATTTCACAATGAGTGATGTTGCTTGCTTAAAATCAAAGTGTTATCTTTCTCGATTAGAACCTGTAGTGGATTTTTTTTTGTTTGTTTCTTTTAGGAAAGGCAGACACAATCAGGTAGAGGATCCATTTACTATTATTCTCCATATCTGTATCTAAAATTCTACATTCTACATACATTCACACCCTTCCTCTTCATGCCAGAGAGGGATCACATTTATTTATAGCATTTGAGAAATTTAGTAATACTGGGGTTTTATTGTGTTAGTTGTATCAGATTTTCAGACAGGCCAGCACCCAGCAGCTCTTCAAATTTTGGCCTATGAGGCACAATTAATCTTGGGGCTGCAGTTCAGGAATAGCAATGTAATCTTATACTATGTGCACCACTTATTACATCTAGACCTTTATACCCAGAGGAATAACATAGATGAATTCATTGATTTTATCTTCTTGAGCCTAAAAAAGAGCTACAATTTTTCAGGAGAGAATAGCTGGAAGCAACAGATAGTGACCTAAATAGTAGAATTCCTAAGATAAAATAGAAGAAAATGAACACAAATGCTTCATTGTTTGAGAGCTGTATTGTCTGCAACACACTCCAGTGAATCCAGTGTTTGTGGAAGAGGCCAAGGCAGATAGAATCTGTGGAGCTAAAAAATGACAGCCTGAGTAAGGAGCCATCAGAGATGAAGCTGGGAAGACTCTGGCAATTGTGCTGTAAATCATAACTGCAGTATTTGTTCACAGCTCTGCTTTCCACGTGTGCTGGTGGGTTTGTCAGAATAGTCAGAGAAGTCCTGCCTCATAAAACACTTAGGGATGTCTAATGTACTGTTCTTGTGGAGCTAAATATAAATTTCAGTGACAGCTGTCTGGGTATAATGCCAGTGTGGAGCTGGCAGACCATTAAGGGCCTCATCCTGCTCTTGCAGTGAATTCCTTAAAGCAGTGGAGGTAAGGAGGGAGGACTCAGGTGAATAAAGAATCAAATCAAGCCTGTGCATTTCATTATCACCAGTAGTTCTTGTTTTTGGCACTAGCATTTATCAAAAATATTATTGATTGTGTGCATTTTCAAAGTTTTTTGGGGAAAAGGTTGCATTTACACATCCCTTCTAAAGACCAAGGTTCAGCTTTCACCTCAAACAACGTGGTTAAGAGAGGTGAACACTAAAGGATTTACAGGTTTCTGTTTAAATGAAGGTTGTCTGCTCTTTGCAGCCTGTACTAACTAAAGGAAAAACTTGATTTAAGTTTTAACCCTGGGAAATTGGGATCTGTGTAGAGATGGGAACGAAGCTTTGCATACACTGCCACACTCCATGAGCAGAAGAGATCCAAATAAAATGTATTCTAACTGATCAGGGCAAGTTGGGTTCAGGCTATTATTCCTTTCTTACATGCCCCAAGCTGAGCATACATCAGGCACATTTTGCAGAATTGTGGCTCTGGGGCCAAGTGCCAAAGGATATTTAAGCACCTGAGGAAGTGACTGGTGGGGAGAGAACATTGGTGGTTCAGAGTGGAATGATAAAGAGTTCCATGAACAGCTGGGTTTGAATATCCCAGAAGATAACTAGCTGCACTTTTGGGTGTTAGAGGCCTTCAGAAAGCTGGACTGTGACAGGAAAAAAAAAAAAAAAAAGAAAAAAAAATGGACATGAGGAGGGATAGAAAAATGTGTTCTCCAAGGCTTGAGTAAGAGTTTGGGAATGGTAAATGAAGTGTTAACACTTCTGTCCTGATTTCACCCCAGCCAGGAGCCAGGCCCCGGCTCACTCACTGCCCCACCAACAGGGCTGGGGAGAGAATCACAAAGGTAAAAGCTGGAAAACCCGTGGGTTGGGATGAAGACAGTTTAACAGGGAAAGCAAAGCAAAACAAGGAATTAATTCACTACTGCTTCCTCCTTCTTCCACCCACTTTACATCCTGAGCATGATGTGATATTGTCCAGAATGTCCCTTTGGTCACCTTGGGTCACCTGTCCTGGCTGTGTCTCCTCAAAGCCCCTCATACACCCCTGATTTCCTCTCCAACCTTGCAGTGCAAGATGCAGAAAAGTCCTTGAGGCTGTGCAAGCCCTGCTCAGCATAAACAAAAACATCTCTGTGTTACCAGCCCTTTGTTCAGCACAAACCCAAAACACAGCCTCACACCAGCCACTGTGAAGGAAGGCCCCAGCCAAAAACAGCACAACTTCTTCACCAATAATGACTTGCAAAAGATAATTTGTAGAAGAAGTTCATGGTCTACAGCAAAATCCTCAGATATGCCTAGAAATTCATGAATTTGAATTCCTGACTTCTTGGTTGCTTCTTACAGCCCATAGTGTACCTGGATAGGGACAGATGTTTTTGTAAACTCTAATGCTGTGGAAGAAGACATTAACTGCAACAGCTATTTCTGTATTGAGCTTGGTGTTAGCAATGAATAAATGACCCTGGATTTTACTCTATTTTTTATCTTGCTGAAACTGCAGCAGGCTGACTCGTACTTGTGACTTCAATGCCAACCACACATCAGAAGTGACAGTCAAACCAACAAAGAACTCAATTTCCAACACACAATGTCAAAAGATTTCAAGCTTCTACCTCCTTTTTTGCAATGCCAGTTTGCCAACCAATAGTAAGAAAGGAGAAGAAAACTGTGCTTGTTTATGGGCTGGGAAGGAAGTCTCACATACATATTTTCTGTACAATTTTCTCTTTAGCCTCTTCACAGAAGCCTGCTATCCATATCTCATATGAACTTTTTTGAAATTCCTTAGGGCTCCTTTCTTTTCTTTCCCTTTTGTAACTGTAATGCCAAAATGTCTGATGTGATGTGCTGTGCTGTATAGTTCCAACAAGGATTCTTGTCCTATTAAGGCTTCCACAACAACCAGACTCCTGCTCCTTTGTGGGAGACTGGAGCAATCTGCTATTTCAAATTTACATTTCTTTTTTAGTTAGATCTGCACCTCAGATATTTTCTGTTTCCTAAGTCATCCACTCCTGACATTTCAGGATGTGCTAAAACTGTGCAGCCTGTAATCTCAGGATGTGGAGGGGAGGAATACTTGGACTCCTTCTAAAGGATGTGTGTGGAGTCAGAACAACAAGTTCCTGTGTGCTCTACAAAAATCTGCAGACCTGAATTTTTTTAAAGGCTCCTCATCACTAATGAAAAGTTTGTAGAAATCAAAACAAACCTTGAATTCGCCCCCACCAGAGTGTCAAATCTTGATAATGCAACACGTGAAAAAGGGTCTGAGCAAATTGCAGTTCTGTAATAGATAACCAGAGAGATAGGAGGAAAATTTGGAGGACAGCCTGTGGAAAGACTTATGGAGGTGAATGGAAAGAAATTTGATGGTGGCTTAAGATAATGTTGATCAGCATAGTCCAGGTAAAGACAGACCCTTTTTTCATTTACTTGGAAAGTCTGAGGCACCAACAAATCTACATAAAACATCTTTCGGGTATAAAACTGTCAAACAAGTATACATTTGGGAAATGAAAATATTCAGGCATTCATGAAAGGGAGAGAGAGGGATTCTTGGAAGACAGGTATTTGTCATCTCAGCAATTTGCCTGTGTTCCAGAAAAAACACGGGTAGTTTTGTGAGCACTGAAAGCAATCCAGCCTGATTTCCTACAGACCAATTAATGGAGTTTCTACAAGATGTGAGTTCAAACTGAACCTTTTTTGGTTGGGTTCCATGTCATGAGAATCCACCTTGGATTCTCTAGTAAGAATGATTTCCTGCATGAGTCCTTTGGCAGATTCAAGGATTTTTTGAGAGTTTCCCCTCCATCATCTCAGTTTCATCCAACTTCTGAAAAACACTATTATTATTCTTTAGACTCTAAAGAGCTGGCTTTTTTCTCACCCAGTCTACCCAATGGAATTTCTCCATCCTTTTAATTTCATGGTAGTGTTGTGCCCATGATGGCCTGACCATATTTGAGAAATTGTTGCTTCTACCCTTCAGATCTGATTTTTATTATTCACAGGAAGTCTTTCCATTAATTAATAATTAATCAGGTGCTAGAAATGAGAGAAGGGAGAGGACCTGGGTCTTTCATTCCTTTTATTCTCACCCTGAGAAGTTCTCTGTGTGACTCATTGTCATGTCTCCAGCTGCCATAACTGCTGATAAAAGCCAGGATGTTTGGCAGTAACAGCTGAAAGCACCACTCCTGCCCTATTTTATATAGGTATACATATTTTAATTAGATTTCTATACAAGGATATTTATTCTTGATTAAAATCGAGAAGTAAATCTATTTTAAAATGAAGGTAGCTTCAATATTTACTGCAAATTAATGACAGCTTTGGACAAGAATTTAATTACATCGAGCCAGTGTCCCATACACACTTTTGGGAGGCACCATGGGACTTATTTTAAAGTGTAATTTAAAGTATATGCTTTAGACTGCTCCTTAAGAGGAACTTAAATCAAAATATTTCCACTGATGGAAACATAATTCAGTAAAATGGCTGATGCCATTCCCTGACTGAACAATTTCTAGAAGAAAATGTAAATAAGTTAGCACAACACCCTGAGGTGGATGAGGAGCTGGATGTGTCCTGGGAAGTAAGTGCTTAAAAACACAGAAACACATGAAATGGGCTATGCCAAAACAAAAAGGGATTTTTTTTTTGGCCATCTAATTATCCTGTGTGGCAACTTTTTAGTGGAAATTATTTGTAGGTCTTCATTAAGGTAACAATAGTTACATTTCATATTGCTGGGGCACCATTCTATTGTAAGGTTATGCCAGGCATGTGCTGGAGGATGCTTCTGCCTTCCAGACAGGCAGGCTGTCTCCTAACTGCTCCAAAGTCATCCAAAGCAAGATTTACACCCACACGGTGCCGTTAACAGCTCCACAGGAGCTCTAACTGGCCACCAGTAAATAAGGTCCATAACCAAAAATGCTGAGCAGCACCTCAGCTGGTGTAAATTGTCACAGCCCCTCCGTGGAGCTGGGGACGTTTTACACAACCAGAAGATTTGTGCACGGAAAGTCGACCTCTGATGCATAAAATGTCTCCTTTTTACAACAGAAACACTCAAACTTTCTTTTGAGCTCAGGGGTGAACTTGAGGTTTCTCACTCCAGCCCCAGCTTTTGCTGGCCAAAACAGGTGCTTGCAATGGTCCACTTGGCAACAGAGATGCCTTTTAAAGTTCCTTTTTCTGAGGTTAATATTTCTAAACGCCTGGGAAAATTAACTTGCAGCTGGATAACTCACACAGCACTTGGTGACCCACAGGGATTTTCAGTGGATAACCCACACAGCACTGATAACCCACCCAGATTTTCAGAATTTCCCAGCTAAATAGAGTACTGCATGGCCATCCAGTGCTGTGCTGAGAGCATCATGAGGCTTGATTAGCCCTGATGGGCTCAGAGGCCGGGAATTTGCCGTAATTACCTTCACAGAATCACTGAACAGTCTGAGTTTAAAGGGACCCACAAGGACCATCAAGTCCTGCTCTTAAATGAATGGCCCATACAGGGATCAAACCCACAACCTTGGCATTATTAACAGCACTGCTCTGACCAACTGAGCTAATCCTGGGCACTTGAATTGAGCCACGGGAATCATGCAAATGTATTCAAATCAATTTTGTGATGGAGAGGGCAGGCCTAGGCCTGACTGCCCAGGGACAGCCAGCTGGTCCTGCTGTCAGCACACAGACAGGTGTGGGAGAGGAGAAGACAACATTTTGTGCCACAGGGAAGGGGTGGTGGTCACCTTCAGATTTTCTAGACTGCGGAGAAGCATTGAACTCTGAGTCAGAAGTCAAAGCTGGCTCAGAACTGAAGTGTTCCCAAAGGAAAACCTTTCCAATCACACTGTAAAAAAATGTTTCAGCATAATATATGGATTGCAGTACAAGGAAGGCAGAAAACAGAGGTCATGCAGTGGCTCAAAGCATTTAATTTAATCTGATTTCCTGTACTGGAGGAGTTTTAATTATCACAAAGGTTGTGGTATGTAGATATGGAGATTGAATTCTGGATTCTTCCATTCATTTTTCTGTAACTTGCCACTTAAAACCTTTAGCTCTAGACTTTGTCCAAACTGCATTATGGTGCTGACACAAAAAGAGTAATTTGCAGAACATAAAATATATTGGTCTAAAGTTCATATATGTCAAGGGTAGCCCTGTATGAACTGGAAAATGACTCACTTGTCTGCTGCACATCTGGACTCTTGAGTCAAGCCCTACAGAGCCTCTTGCTCATGACCCTAAAGAATTAGACATTTTGCATCAGGCCATGTGGCATCCTTCTCTTCCTGTATCAGCGGGAATATTTCTGAGATCTCACTCCATGGTCCACACACTGCAGTAGTTTGTTATTTCTGACATAGGGAGCTCAGTTGTTGCACTCCTCCAGAACTCCTTTTGGGTTGGCAGGGGAAACTTTGCAGAATAAAATAAAAGCCTATGCAGAAAAAAACCTTCCAGCCCTGTAAAACTGATATAACCTCATTCTAACTCCTACATACCCTTAATCAGAACAACTCACCCAGTAAAAAATTCTGTGTAGCAATGATTTCCAAGTCACAACAACTACTTGGGTGTTCCAAGAACTCCTGTCCTAACTTCTGGTGGAAAACTTTCAAAAGAGTAGCCAGTGTGTTTCAATGCAAGGTAAGAGCAGTTGTAAAACCTTCAGCTTTGCTCTGGGCTTCAAGGTATTAATAATTTCCTTTTTTTTTTTTTTTTTCCCACTACGTGAGAAATGCAATTACTTCATTTCTTGGTACAGTGACTATTCTACATTCCTAGAAATGCATTGTAGCACACTGAGGGCTGCTCATGTACTTCAAACATGAGTGCCTGTCTGTTTTCTCTACCATCTCCAGGTAATGTGGGGAAGAGTGACTTCACATGGGCTGTGCTTGGGCATGAGAGGAGATTACAGTAACAGGCCCCTGGCCAGCATCACAGCTTTTGTCTCCCAGTGCATTAAAGCCTCTGCTTGACTGAAAGGCACAGTTCAAAGCTGAGAGATGAGTTTTAATGAAAGATTTCAGGAAGCAAATGAAGAAATTGCTCATGGATGACAACAGAAAAATGCTTCCCTTCTCCATGGAGCAACACAGCAAAAAGCACAGAAAGGGAAAAAAAAAAAAAAAAAAAAAAAAAAAAAAAAAAAAAAAAAAAAAAANAAAAAGAACAGAGGAAGTCTGTAAAAGAGAAGAATGGGAGAAGCAGTGGAAGATAAATGGCAGTAGACTCTCAAGCAGATTATTTCACAGAGTTTTTTTAATGGCTGGCATTTCTTATAGCAGTAGAAGATCAAGGAAGGTGCTGGTCAGTGGAGACAAGGCAGTATTGGCAAGCAGTATTTTGGATGGAAGGAGAGGAAGTGGGGAGATTTGCTGACATCATCCATCAAGAACAGAGATGATCATAACATTTTTTAGGTTGTGTTGATGAAAAAAAAAATTGTCACCACCATGACAAAGAAGACAATCAATGGCAGGAGGGGCAGGAAGATAAGAGAAAAGATGGCCTAGGAGACAACTCAGGAAACAGCAAGTGTAACAGGGCTGGTAGAGGGGATGAGGATCTCCAAATCAGGAAGAAGTGGTAAATAACTAACTTTAGGAAGTCAAGCCATTATGTAAGTGGCAGCAGGAAGTGCAGAAGCAAATGACTGTGAAAGTGCAGATGCACAGAGGAGGAGAATAATTGCCATAGAAAGGCAAGTTCATCAAGGACTCTGGCATGGACACCTTTGTGAGGCAAGAGGGGAGAGCAAGTGGCAAAGAGAGACACAAAAAAACAATAAAGGAGCTGCCAGTGAAGGTGCCTATCCAAAGCAAATTGAAGTGAGAGCAGATTACAGAAGCCAGGTTTTGGGAGGGAAGGATCAGTAAAGAAAGGGACAAAGATTGTCTTGAGGTGAGGCCAAGTGCAGAACCTGGAGAAGCGTAGATTCTCTTACCAGGGACTGAGAAGCTTCTTAGTAATGGCAAGAAACAACAACTTCTTAGAAAGTGGGGGCAGACACGAGGAAATCAGTGGGTTGTTAGAAAAACAGACTGAATTAAATTAAAGGAATTTAACTTTTTCAAGAGCAAGAGCCTCCTTGAAGGTAGAGTTGCTAAGAAAACAGAACAGTTAAAACTACACAAGAATTGAAGAATCAAGAGATAACAGAAGATAGAGAACTTGTACTGGGCCTGGAGAGATATTATATCAAGTATAAAGACAAGGAAGGGAACTGGGATTTGAGGAAGACAATGCAAGAGGAAGCTGGAGGTCTTATCTTATTCACTCTCTCCTTTTAAAAAAAAGGACTAGATCCTGTCAGAGGGAGGACAAAGGTTAACAGAAAATGACATTTTATTAGTCGTGAGCAAAGAGAGGGTTTGAATCTCCCAGCTCAGTCTGAACATCTGTATGAGAGGCAGTTCAGTCTCTGGAAGAAGTCCTGACCCTATTAAAGTCAATGACAAAACTCCTGTTGCCTTCACATTCTCACCTTGTGTCCGTGGCCATCCCATTGAGAATTCCAACATGAATGCCAATTAGTGCCAGTTTCAAAGATGACATTTGTGACACAGATATGTGCTCCACTGGAAGATGAGCTAAGATTAGCAAATCGAGTTTGCACTAACAATTTACTGAGGCAAATGGATACACACACACACATAGGGAAAGCTGAGATTTTGAACACATCAAAAGCACACTAAAAATGGCACCACGATTGAGCTAAAGACAAATAAATAAATAAAAGAAATTAGTAGCTCAGCCTGTGTGTGGCAGCTCTAAATGAATAAATTAGTAAGTTAAAAGACATGCATAAAATAATGTTTAATTTTAAAAAAGGGGGGAGGAGGGGGGAACCACTTTACAGAGTAAATTTTCTTATATTTTTTTAACTGAATTAATATGAAAAAGAAATTACCTGAGGATAGGGCATTACTGCTGAAAGGTTTTCAGATGCTCAACTTACATGACAGCCACCATTAGCACATTTAGATTAATAGTTTAACACCAGTTGGAATATTAAACAGTCGTTTTGATTTTGCAAAATGTCCATCTGAGTGTGATACTTGATAATGTGCTGATCTGAAACGTGTGCAGGCTGGATACCACAGTGCTCAAAGCAGTCACTCTTTTTTAATGTGTGTGTTGATGTTCTACATGTCTTTATCAAACCCCATGCACTCACTGAAGGATTTAATACACGATATCAGTTCAATCTCCTGATAACAACGAACACTTCCCACTTTATAAGTCTTGGCAAAACACCAGTTGTTACAGGTGATTCTGTCGAATCAGACCTGTGGCTTCCAACACTGCTATCCCATTTGTGAGGGTAAATCTGGGCTAATCTGATACAGACAGACACATCCTTCTGGTTTGCCCAAGTTTTACATAGATCAGAATCTCTCCCAATGTGTCTGATTGCAATTCTCCATTCTGCTCTGTTATTCTCATTTAAACATTTAATCCACTCTGTTTGGACCAGTATAATAATTGCCTAAAGTCAAGCAAGAGAAAACCACAATAATACACAAACCACAGTAATAGATGCTGGGTAGCAGGTAAACCGCATTTCATCCACTAAGAGATTCCTGCAGAATTCCAGGCGGATCTGTACCTCCTTCTAAGCCAGGTTCTGAATAAATATATGATCCTATCAGGAGGTCACCACGTTGCTAATCAAATGCACATTTCCAGACACTGACATGGCCTCTGAGCAGCTGATGGTGCACTCAGAGGAGACTGAGGCTGTTGTGGCACAAGGGTTCCAAATCCACGCACTGGCAAGCCTGCACACGTGGAAGCTTGCACATTACCTGCTTACACTGCACCTAGCCCTAGGAAATGCACTAAATCTTCTCGTGTTATACACAGCAGATTCAACAACAGCTTTGGAAGAGAGAGAGAAAGACATAGATCAGTGTTTAACTGTTCCCATTATGTGTGATAAAATGAAAATTAGGATAAACTGTATGGTGTGAAGTCACTGCTCTCCTGCCACTATGTTGAATAAGATTTGCTCAGCACTCCAGTACCTTCAACATGTGGGACTGTTGGATGAACAGTCCCAGTTCAAGGTGAGCAATCAGGAGTTTTCAGCCTGTGCCCCACTGCCAGACTGGCTCTGCTTTTGCTCAGCATGCAGCTCTCCCCCGATTCCAACAGCAGCCTTGTGCAAAGATCACGGGTGTAGTGGTTTTGGGTTTGTTTGTTTGTTTTTGAAGGGTATAAAGACAGATTTATTAACACACACTAAAAGAAGAATGAGAACTAAAATAAAGCCCACAAACAGGTAAAATACAACGGCCTGGTTTGATGTCATACCAGTGTCAAGGAGAAAGGGCACAACCCCAACGTGCTGAACACGACCTACCCTGGTACCTGAAGTCGGGTTATGAGTGACCACCCCAACAGTGGAGGTACAAAGCTGAGAAAACAAGGTTTTCATCCTACAGCTGAGGACTACACAAGTTTTCCCTACAGAGACACTGACTTGTCCACTTCAGAAGAGAGGTGGGGTGGGTGTTGTGTCGAGTGAGGAGAAGACAGGTTTAATTAATCTTAAATGCCTTAGCAATTCAAGAATTGTAGCCCTGGATCAGTTCCTCTACTAACATGATTAGCAAATATTGACTTTTGAGTACAATAATAATGTGTCATCTGAAACCCTTGATAAGTAACTTAAGTACTTCCTTAGCTTGCATCTTATTAAATTAGGTGAGGTACGGCTGAGACGCATAAGGCAGAGCCATTGAAATGAGAAATCCGACCTAAAGATTTTAGCATTGATTAAGGAAAGTCAAAAGTTAGAATAAAGATGAAACTCTGTGGCCCGTGTTTTGATCTCGATTCATTTCTGTGAGCGCAGATTGCCTCACTCTGGGATTTATGCTGATGCCAGCGAGGTATGCAGAATTCCTTTCAGTATTTACTAACATGGATGTGTTTTCTTTGGAGTTCTTCAGCGTGGAGCGAAGCAATTTTTTTATTATTTTTTTTCCATTTTTGCAGTGCTGTAATTGTCATAGCTATAACAAGTGTAAACATTTGCTCTTTGTGACTCCTTGGCATGCAATCCATCACTTGATTATGTACGATGACCATATAATGTCAGTTTTACGGGAGGTTAACTGGCAGAAGTTTTAAGCTTTTGAAGTTAATATAAGAGAGAGAAAGAAAGGCGTCACACTTGCGTGCCTGTGAATGCAGCGTGCGTAACATACTCAAATCTGTTCATAAGGTTTAGTTTAAAAATATGTACAGCAGCTCGACCAAGAAGGGAGTTAAAAGATGTGATACTCCTCAGATGCAACCTGACAAATCTTACTTTATTGATTAGTTTTCAAAAGCGGTGCAGTGAGAGCGCTACACTTACAATAGACTTTGGAATGAGTAGTTGGTGGGGGGGGGGAGAAAAAAGCTCCAAATGTCATCAAAGCAAATGGTCTGTGAATGTTGCTTCAAAGCTAGTCATTAGTTGCCAGGGTGTTTTGCCACAAAGCTTGTAAAGAGCTTTTCCTGGAGGGGAAGGTATGACAAAATGCATTTCTTGGCAAGATGACTTCTGCTTAAATAGCAGGACACATTAATTCTTGCTTGATACATAAAATTAATTAGAGGATTAACATCTTTTATGAAATTTTGCCAGAGATTTTTTTCCTTTTTGCTGGGAATAGACCCCAGGCCTTTTCTGTACTCTAATGAAATTGCAAATTGACTTGTGTTCAAATGATGCTTGACTAAAATGAATAATTAAAAATGTATTGCTAACAATGAGATGGGTCAGCTGATCTTTTCAAGGATTAATTAGTTTCAAGAACCATCGTTCATATGTAACACAGCAAAAGCCAACGCCAGCCCACCTTTAATTCGTGCAGTAGCTCCTCTTGAAGTCAATGGACCCATTCTACTCCCAATTATCCAATTTTTTTTTTTCCATATTCAATCTGTTTAGAGTGGGCTTTCCTCTGCAACAATTCAGAGAGGAGTTACGCCTGAAGGAGTTGAGCTGTTGTGCTATCTACAATTCAAAGAGCCCAACTCCTCTCTATTAGGACCTGATCCAAAACCAAGCTGAACTGACAGGGAGTCTCCTGTTTGTCTTCATTAAGCTTTGCCTAAAGATGAACAGTGTGACATCAGTGTAAGAGCTCCACGACTGTGAAAGGAATAGTGTTTGAATTTTCTTCTGTAGGTGAACAAGTGGATAAATGAAGAAAAGCGAAGAGTAAAGGGATTAAGGAAGCCTGGGTGTGATTGTGTCCATGCTTTTCCATGAAATATGAATAAGAAGGCTCAGGAACTAGGAAAAATGACTCAACATAAATGTTTCAGGAGCAGGTCAGGAATTAAGTTCTCTGATTTTTTTTTCGGGAGTTTAAAGTGTTTCATTTTCAGAAGCATCCAAGAGCGGTTACTTTAGCTCCCATTTTAACATGTGCCTTGAAAAATCCCATTGAATGCCTGTCTTTGAAAGTAAATCCCTATTAAAAACAGTGACTTCCATACTGTGGCATCTAACTCTGGTGGATGCCACACAGAGAATTATTTGGAGGTTAAGAGCAGAAAGCTGGAAAAAACTGCTCTGCTACAGCGATTCTGTCCCATTTGGTACTTGAGCTAGTTCATTTAGGGCTGATGGGGTATTTGTGCACACTGCTGCCCTATGCCATGTAGAAATTTTCTCAGGTACGCTGAAAGCTTAACCTTTAGCTTCATGTAGAGTGAGATTTACAGAGGCATCAAGGTGCAAAGGGAGCTCGTGATTAGATTCGAGGACCCAACTGGTAACTTGCTGCTGAAAATCTCTTTCATTGATCTCTCACTTTTAAAACGTGAAATGCCTGAGTTACTTCCCCCATTGCGTGCAAATAACCATGTTTCCCTTTTCAAATTCCTTAATCACCTTGCGTGTTTGTAAAGGGTCCCTTTCTGCGCTGAGAGTTCTGAAAGAGGAAATCCAACATTCAATTTCGGTGTTTTCTCAACACACCTAAATCTCAAGCCGCTTATTTCTGCCTGCATCTTGCCTGAGTTCCTGCCTCCGATGGATTTTTCAGATGTGCTTTATGTTGTGTTATGATGTTTCTAATTTGGGTGATGAAAGGTTAAAAGATACGCCTGTATGAAATTACTCAGTGGCTCTTGTGAACTAACATCAGAGCTTATTGAGTATGATCACTCTGTCATTTGCTTTGGCTACAGCAAAGCTTTCAGATACAGTAGAACTAAGCTGGGATCCCCAGAGCCTACTACAGAGTTTGAAGTGGGGTAAAAAGACATAGTTTCCTTGCCTGAGACCTGCTAGCCATGTGTAAAGAGACGATGCTCTGGAAAATGTTGGTTTGTTTTTTTTTTTCCTTTGGCTGCCCTTTAGTCAGATCTTCTCACTGCTGGCATTGTGCAGAGTCAGCTTAAAAGGTGTATTTAGCATTGAGGGATTTGGTAAATACTGCTTTATTGTGCTTCGTGCTCCCTACAGGGCATTCTGAAGAGATGAATAATAAGTGCGAACAGGAAGAGCAAGTTTCCAGTCCTGTCAAATTAATTAGAGCGGCGCAGGATGAAGTGAGGCTTGCCGTTAGGTAGGTTCAAAAAACAGGCAAAGGGAATCAGTCAGGCATGCACAAAAATGTTACCCCACTCCTATCATCACTGTTTTCTTTTTGAATCAGATATAAAATGTAGCCACGTTCTGTTAACCACAGCAAAAAACCCCCCCTTTTCAAATATTTGTGTGTAAAAATAAAGCGAGCTGGGAAGCAAAGCCCCGCTGTGGCAGAGGCAAAAGTTGCCAAGCGATGACGCTGCCCTTGGATCTGCTGTTCCAGGAGTGTTTGCTCACAGTTTTAAGGGAATTACCGACACCCAGCTTAATGTCATTTAATTCCGTGAAGACATTTCAGAGATTGACTCAGCTCGCAGCTGTAAAACAGCCCCTCTGATTTGCCAGCTGCCTGCCTCACGATTTTCTGCCACTTTGCCTTTTTTTTTTTTTCCTTGCAGCGGCCCAAAAAAGCCATTATTAGTGTCATACTTGGGCTCTAGTTCACGTCGTTTCCGAAGTCTTTTCAGACAGACATCGACATGGTAGGTAAAAAAGGGTCTGATCCAAAGCCTGCTCCAGTCAGTGGAAAAGATTCCTGCTGGATGAAGTGAGGGCTGGATGAGATCAGTAGACCCTCTTTTCATTCCCTTCCCAGACAGGAGTAAATCTCTATTGTGCATTTCCAAGCTCTGGTATGAAATGACTCAAACTCTGAGGCTACTGCTTCTCCTGGAAACTGGTCCCCAGACTAAACAGATCACCTGATAAGAAAATTGTTTCTCCTTTTTATCACAACCCATCCCGTATTTTCTTTCCCGGGGAAAGTCTTCATTTTTACTGTCCCTCAGTTCGTTTTCACCTTTGATGTGATAATTAAGCATGTGAGATATTCATCCTGCACTTTGCATTTGTGTACATTTAGGCATCTTCATGCTTCTTTCTGAGTAAGCCCTTCGTATTTCTGGAGCATTTTATTATTCTTCTGTGACTTTTTTCCAATGCATAAACCTTTCTCTCGCTGGCATGTGGTATCTGGAGATGTGAACTCCTTACCACAATATACTGCAGCAACTTATCCCCATGGACAAGAATATTTGGGTGCAATTAGGTTGATCCTTAGTCACCCTACACTACTTTTTGGTGATAAGAGGGAAAAAAGACAGTACCAGGTTCTAATCTACATCATCCTAAAGGAGAGGTTTAAAACAGGTGAGACTGTGTCCTAAAGGGTCTCTGTTTCTCTACTGGGAGGCCTAAAAAGGAGTCTAGAAGGCTGTAGAATATCACCACAGACATATTCCATCCCATGGAGTGAGTCATGCCTTTGGAAATGTGCGACTGGAAATGTTATTCGGAGTGGCTTTGAAAGGAAACAAATGTTATGTCAAACAAAAGCAGATCTGTTGTGAAAAGCTTGTTCCGTTAATTTCTTACCCAGGGAGGCTAACAAGCATTAGGCTTTTTTATAACCTTGGAAGCTCCTCCTTTGATGTTTATAGAGTGGAAGGCTGTGGTTGCTGCTGCTGTTTGTGTTGAAAAGTGTTACAATGAAGATGCACCAGATTTCTAACACGAATTAACAAAAAATTATGCTGAAACGTTTCATTCATGTCTCAGCGTTCCCTGCATCCCATTGTCAGCTTAGCCTCAGGTTTCTTTTTTCTAATTTTGCTTCATAGACAAATTCAAGCTTGTTATGCTCGGCCTGATTCAGAGCAAAATCACACATTAAATGTGGGGTTTCCACCCAAGCTGACACACTGGAGTCTGCTCCCTCTCCATTTTGTTTTCCATACACAACCCTCTTCAATCTTTGCTTTTGTTCCTCTCTTTTAATGGAATAGAGGAATATTCACTCCAATTTTTCCTCTACCTATTGTCTTTTCTGAAGCTCCAGTTTACATGTCACTGCTGGCCTCTGGCAAGTGCAGTTTGTTCTCTAGCAATCCATACACTGTGCTTGACTATGAGGGTGTTGGAAAAAGACAGAAGGGAGAAAATCTCATCCTTACACATTTTGGTCCAAAAATTTACCTGCTGTGAATCAGCTCTGTCCAACTGACTAGTGCTGTGTGCCTCTAAAGAGCCCAGATCTCACTGTGGTACATTTCTGTGGCATTCAAACCCAAGGAAAAGGCAGATCACTGAAAGCTCTCTCCTTTTCAGGGTGGTGCAACAGGAGTCAAAAACTTTGGCTCACTGGAAGAGAACGTGATGAGGAGAGCTTCAAAAACTCTGACATTCCTGCAAGCAGGCTTTTGCCACTGATTTTCTTTCGGCTCCCTAACTTCAGTTTTTGGCAGCCAAGGAACTCCTGCTCTAGGACCTACAGAGGGGAAGATGGTCCACAAGTGGAATAGTTTTGGTGCTGGGGACAATGAGAGGTTTGAGGCCTGAGACTTAGAGGCAGACACTCCCTTCTGTTTTTGAGAGGATTTCAAAATCCTTTGGGTTTAAATCCAAATTGAAAAAGAAAAAATAAATAAAAATGACATTTTACAATTGCAAAACCCTCCATAAAATTGAGATCTTTCTCCCCACAGCTCCATCTGAAACAGATGGAAATTTCTTTAGTGAAGTGACCACTTAATTAAAAATATGTGATACCAAATTAATACCATTTCAGCAGGTAGTGGGAAGACAAATGAAGACTGTCTAACCTTCTCCAGGTGTCTAAGACAACTATCTATTGTTTTTTAAGGTGTCTGGCAGCTGTTAAGTAATTTAAATGATGCTTGTCAGCTCCCAAATAGGAGAAATAAATGAACACAAAAGAGCAAGATTTCAATTAAAGTTCATCATGTAAAACAGGCCTCATGCCTTCCCTGACCACAGAGATTAGCTTTTGTGTCTGGAATTGCATTTAATAAACCTCCTCTCTTGACATGGAACATCTGCTCCCTTTAGGACTATTGTTTTACACCCATAAATAAAACATAAAATTATATTTTTGTCACTCTTCAGGCCAGATCTTCAGCTGGCATAAATCAATGGCAAGCAGTCAACCTCAGCAGAGCTCTGCTGACTTAAACCAAATGAGGATCTGGCCCTTGATGCTTTGGTGCTGAAGAAAATAATGGGTCTGGGCAGAGTGTGTGGGACATTGTTTATCAGAGAATGTGTGTGAAACTACGTGGAGCAAGTAACCACAAGGCATGATTGATCTCTCCAGCATATTTTAACACTTTTTTTTTTCCCTTTTTTTCCTCAGTGTTTACTGAAACCTTTTAGGTGGTGCAGTCTTCTAGGATATCATTTTATGTTTGAAAAGCTTTCTAATTCGAAATGAAAAGTTACGCGCCGCTCCAGTGAACCTCCAAGCTTCAATTACTCGCTGTGCAAATGGCTGGCCTGCATTTTGACCAATGTTTATGGTGCTTGGCAATTTTTCAGTAGCTACTTTATACCCTGATATGATTAATTTCTTGCCTAATACGAGGCTTTGCACGCGCAGAGCTAAAATAACCCTACGAGGCAGAAGAGAAATAAAAGAGCTCGTGTGTTTCGGCTTTGGAAACATCTGAAACATAACATCACAATTTCTGAGCGTGCCAATGATAACACAAGTTAGCCATGGATGAAGGCTACCACAAGGGACACCAAGCTCCTGGTGGGATTTGGTGGCGTGAAAGCCAATTTTGGGCTGGTAAAGTCAGCACACTGGATCATAGCTGGGGCGGGGAAGCAAGAAACAAACCTGGAGCTCACCGCGCATGAGTGCAGCAACAGAAGCAAGACTGGCTGCTTGTTTGCTTTCAAAGTGCCAAATCCTTCTCTACATGCCAGTATCTCTTTGCACCAGGGGTGTTCACGTGTATAAACTTCCCTGAAGTCAAAGGCAATATAACCTGAGTAAGTGAATTTTAATTGAGAAATATGTTTTGATTTGTGCTCTGCCCTCTTTATCAGGATCAAATTTTACAGTAGGAGACTTGATAGTGCCACAACCCTAAAAAGACAAATATTTTTGACAGGATATGAGGAGAATGAGGTGCCCAACCACTAATGTGCTGTAGAGCAAAAAGACATTTTTCCACGTGCCCTGGCACCAAGGTCTCTTTGGGCTCTTTAAAGGAGAGATTTGGAGCATTACCACCAAGCTGCCTGCCTGCTTCTGCCACACCAAGAGGTACAATTGCTCTGATTCAGTTCCTCATTTGGAGTAAGGCTCTAAAGGCAAGCACATCCTCTACAGTGATTTAAGCTAAAATATTGTGCTGTAAACACAAGAGGCTCTTAGGTGGGCATGTGATCCCATGTGCTGGTTCATGGGGCACACCACCTTTAGCAGAAGAGATCACTGGAGGCAGCAATTTCTTAAACCACCTTCAAAGGCAGCCCTCACATACCTTCAAAATCCTAACCTCCATGTTTTTGTTTAAAACAATCACCCACAACAGAACAATTTCTGTTCACCTTAACAGAACCTACGTGTACATTGCAAATTCCAGTAGTCAGACTGGCTGTAAATGAGCTAACCATAAATGAGCCTGCTTTCTGGCAGGATAAATTTGCCTGTATGCAGCTACCACTGCCAAAAAGCAGGGTAAAATTATTCCTCTTGGTGTTCTCTGCTGTCTCATCTTGACTGTGTCCAGTATCCACAATGGTTCATTTGCAGCCAGCTTGGGCATTTCTCCATTGTCGTGTCATTGGACGTACTCAGAGCAATATTGTTATTATTGCCTTAACATCCACAAGAGCACAGGAGCTGAGCACAACAGGCATTAGTTACCTTTTGCCTTTTAGCTCAGAGCAGGGGGGCCAAGTCAGACCCCAGTGATTTCTGCTTGCATGGAGGTACCCAAAGTGGGTGGGTTATCTTGGGTGATAATGTCTGCTGAGTCACCCTGAGCACAGGAAATTACTTTACAGCCACAAGTATATGCTACAGAGAAGCACTTGAGCTGACACTTTGGAGATTTTTTGATTTTTTGATTTTTTTAAAGTCAGCTGGTCTTAAGTTAGTGCTTTTTTTTTTTTCTTTATTTTAAAATAAAATGGCAAATTATGCGGGATTAATTGACCTACCCTGGATTACTCAGCCAGTCTGGTCCTCCAAGTTCTAAAGAGCCCTAATCAAAACATTACTCAGGTTTTACCATTCTTATTTAATATCTAAAGACAATGTTTTCGCGGATCTCTCAAATTCTGAGGTGGTTTGGAACGAAAATGAAAATTTAAAAAATTAAGAAACTGGTTAGAAACTAGGCTGAATTAGCTGAATTCAAAACTAGTCGTGAAGAAAAATCTATCTATGCCTGAAACGTGGAGCAATGTGGAACTTCACAAGGTGCCCGCATGGGCAAAACAAACAGAACATTGAGCAAATAAAATCCATACCTAAAATTTCAGATCCATGATAGGCAGGAAATTACTCAGTACAGATACACTTTTCCACTTCCATTGACACGAAATGCTCAAGGCAGGAGAGCTTGTTTCAGTCAGGTGAAGTAAAATAAGTTATGCTGCTAAAACTGGCCTGGCAGCTCTGCATCTGACAACGAGCACACTGGCACAAGTGTTGGGCAAACAATTAAACACCCAATTTAAAACCCCCATGCCACCAAGATCTCCAACAACAATTCTAAATATACCACAGAATTCTATTTGGTTTCAGAAATCAATTTCATCCCGTAGTGCAGCGTTTTATACAACCAGACAGCACGAAACACGAGAATCCACTTCGAATTTCTGGGTGACTTATTTGATCTTCCTCAGTCCCACAAAGAGTGAAGAGGACAAGTTTAAAATGCCCCAGTGCTATCCAGTTTCCCACTCAGTGTTCTGCCTTGTCTAGTCCTCGCAGCAAAAAGGGGCAGAGCAATCAGCATGTAACGAAATCTCCTCCAAAATGTGAATGCAGTCCTTTCTTTTTCTGTATTTGCTTACAGATCAGGGTACCCCTGAAGAACTATAAACAGCCGAGAGCAAGAAATAAAAGGACCTCTGAAAAGTTTTATGTTCTCCAAACTATGAATGTCAGGTGGCAATACTAGGCAGTTTATTTTTTCTGCAGATATATATAATTTTATTTCCATGAAAATATTTTCTCTAGGAAAAAAAAACCCAAAAAAACCCAAAACAACACCCCAGCTCATCACGGGCAATTTTATGAAATATATATAAATTTGCAGAAACACTGATGAATGTCTTTGGTAAGTTGAGATGACTTTTTTTTTTTTTTTCTCCTGCCCAAACGAAAATAATAAGCATATTAAAATGTGCTCACATTTGTAGGTTCTGGTGGTTTGGAATTTTTTTTAATTTGATTTTTTTTTTCAGATAGTAGAGGGGTAATGAGAAGGACCAGACAGAAAAAGTATGTCCAGAGATCTGTATAAAAACCCAGATAAGGTAAAATTTTGGCGTAGCAGCAACAAACCACAATGCAGCATTTGCCAAACCAAACATTACATTTTTACCAAGGCAAAGGGCCAGCATGTGATGAGAAATGCTGGAGCTGAGCATGTGCACATGGCTGGGGGGCAAGGGGCACGCACACCGTTTTCTGAAGGTGGAATTCCTCACTACTGTGCTTTCCCTCCCCAATTAAGGGTTGAAATGAGCCACTGGAATCTCCTGTATATCCTGGGGAAATGAAGGCCCTGGCTGCTTTCCAACTCGTATTTCTCTCTTTCTACAGCAAACAAACAACAGGCCAAAAGTAGGATGTTGTATGTCCCTCTGGGGGGGGAAAAAAAAAAAAGAAAAAAAAAAAAAGTGAAGTATTGATAAACTGAGATTAATTTTTACAAAAATGTTTATATCAAGTGCATATGCTTTGCCTCTTGGCCATTATGGAAATGTCAGGGGTTTAATTGGCAGCTGTGAATAGCAGCACCTGCAAACAGCTCAGGGCTTGTTCCTGTGGTCTGGCAACATTCTTACTTTATGCTTTAAATAAAGGCTTACTCACTGAGACAGAAATAACTGACAGTGGATGATTGATGATTGCCCATCACGCAATGGGCTGACATCTACCATTCACCGGACCCATTTGCAATTCCACTTCCAGATTTCATTAACAGGGCCAAGACATCCAGGAACAGGATTGATACAGATGGCAGCTCAGTTACAGAGTTCAGCTGGTGCTGATCGCGTGTTAAGCATGGAAAAACAGATTACCCCGAGCTCCAATCCATCTCATGTGGTACATTTTGGAAACCCTATCTTGTTTACTCCAGGTAACCTTTTATAGTTCTATTTATCCTGCCTCGTTTCAAAGCAGATAGCAATTTTCCATAGTGGGGAATTTATGGTGCCATTTACAACGCGCGTTTATAAAAGACTCGCCTCCGTGAAATATTAAGACAAGCTTTTGGCATTCTGAATGTTCCCTTTTCATTTTTTTTGCCTAAGAAGGATGAAAAAAATGCGAGCACGTAAAATCTGTGATTTCCCTCATCACAAATATCCTCCTCTGAGGAAAAGACATGGCTCACTCACCGCCACACACCTGGGTAGGTCTCAAAGCCCAGAGGCAAATAAAGAAGTTTCCAGCTAGAGGAGCCAGTCCCACATTGCTCAAAACCCCTGCTGACCTCTGTCTGAGATGGGACATAGCATCCTGCTAGTCCTTGTTTTTTATCTCAAGTTCATCAGGGTCATGGGCTGTTCACCAGGAAGGCTGAGGAAATGCAATTTTCCATTTTCGTTAGGAAAGCTAGGCCAAACATCAAATCTGGAGTTCAGTTTTCAAATCCCAGACAGTCTGGAGCTGGTCAGACAGGATTTTAGGTCTGATCTCTGGTAACATGAGGGACACTTCCAAAATTCAGAGGCCCCTTCAGACCGAGGGCTAAGGCTTGCACACTTCTCCTTTGGTATTTGGGTGGAGGAGTAGAAAGTGCTAATTCTACTTTGGCAAAAGTAAGCAGTCAAAGCCTAGAAAACCCTCCTAACAGCCTATTCCATGCAAATGAAAAGCCTGAAATAACCCAAAGTAAGGAGAGTAAGCAGAGCAAAGCCCAGGTGTAACATCTCATCCAGGTAACCAAGGGTGTCACTTTCTGTGTTGATGCAACTGCTCGGTAACAACCAGGGCTCTCAACCTTGGAGCTGCCAGAAGCTTCAAGGAGACAGTCTTAGCTTTCACATCAGTCCACCAGCTTAATTTTAACGTCAGCCCAGCTTTCAAAACCCTCTGAATATACAGCAGACCCTTTTCTCAGCTGCTCTATCCTTTTTTTCCTTCCTGAAGCCATGGTAGCTTCACCCTCTTCCACTATGCCATTTGTAAGCTCTTCTGATATCCAGATTTGTGCTGGTCTTACTCACACAGCCAAAAGATGGTGCAGTGGGAACTGGCTTTAATGGGGATCTTTAGCAGGTGCATAGACTGCCAGTTTCCAGGCTGACACTCGCAATGGGTTTGCTGAAATAGCTCTGTTTTGTCTCAGACTTCCTGAGACAAATCCATTCCTTCCATATTTCACTAAGCTGTGTATATTCAGGCCACTGCTTCAACCTCCCTACATAATTGCATGCAGCCTATCTTGTAGGAAAAAAAAAAAAATCAGTGGTTCTTTCCTTTATTATGATTATTTAAAACAATTAAGGACGATCGCACACAAACTTGAGAATTAACATTGTGCAAATATTTACACAGGAGCTAAAGCTAAGGCTTTTTTCCTGGTTTTCTACATGAAACATGGAAGTTTTGTTCCAGGAAAAACATTGTCCAGTTTAGCTAAAGACAGCAGGAACAGCCTTCCTTGCCACCTCATGATATAAAAACTCCACACTTCTTGTCTGTGGGCCTTCTCTTACGTGGGCCACCACTGGTAGTAATAGATGACAGGACAGAGGTTTTCCAAGAAATTCCCCTAAAGCTGAAAGAAGCACATTTCTCTAATGTTTTTAAAGTCAATAATGCAAAAATGGTTTTTAAAGCTTGTCACAGATACACAAAAAATGCAGCAGCTGTAACAGAAACAGCAACACTTTGCTTTGGAGATGAGGACCTGTGTGCATGAGTTTAAACAGGACTTTGAAAACTCTTTTATTCCAGCTTCTGTAATTCTGGCTTAGTTGATAAATCTTCACTGAATTTTTCCCTATCTAGCACAAAGCTGGAGGTAGGGGAATATGTTTTTGCTACCCTTTGTAAACATGCCATTAAAAGGACTCTAAGAAGCTGCTTCAGCCCTGGCACTCAGGGGGGTGGTCAAAGCCACGTCCCCACAGCAAAGACTGGAACCAACACTTTAAATTAAAACACCTGCCCTGTTGAGCAGGGGCCTAAAAATATGACAGATACAAAGTCAAGAAGGAGAAAATTCCACAACTGACTTAGACACAGGCATCTACTTCACTGCCTTCTGAAATGACATGAGACGTATCCCATCCAAAACAACCAAAAAAATTTCTAGAGAAACCTTACTCATGTCCCACGAGTGGAGACATCACAAGTCTACAGATCTTCCTTTTTTTTTTTTTTTTTTTTTTAATTTTTTTAAATTCTTNGTAAATCCTGCTTTATCAGTGTTCAAAGACAGGCTGGACAAAGCCTTGAGCCACCTGGTCTGGTGGAAGGTGTCCCTGCCCATGGCAGGGAGGTTGAGATGAGCATGATCTTTAAGGTAACTCCCAAGACCTTATAATTTTATGGTTCCACCATTCTTTGACATGAGCTACCTTCAGTGTGGTTCAAACCTCTCAACTTTCCTGTACCAAACAAATGCCAGCCAGAGGAAATTTTTGTGCTGTAATTTGTTTAAATCCACGCACGTGAATTTGGGACAAACATGCTGTCAGGGCTACTTCTGAAGGTAAAACCTCCAATGATTCTTGATGCTCTTTGATCCTTTAAAAAATGGGCAGGACAGGGAAAGGGAAAGAGAAAAGGTAAAGAGAAAAGGTAAAGAGAAAAGGTAAAGAGAAAAGGGAAAGGGAATGGGAAAAGGGAAGTGGAAAAAGGAATGGGAAAAGGAAGGGAANAATTTGTCCACGGAAGGGAGAGGTATGAGGTCAGACCTGCCACACTCAGCACACTGCTTCTTCATTTCTGAGCTCTTCATTTTGTGAGCAGGACACTCCTGCAGCATCATGGGGAATATGGCATTCAGTCCAACATAACACACATTTTTATGATTGCCCAACAAAATAAAAAAATACAAATGCTGCATTCCCAGAGCCAAAGAGCACCAATTGCAGTCAATAGAAACTTTTGGTATTACTTTGAATCCACAACAGTCAGCTTTTTTTTTTTTTTTTAATTTTCCGATTTATTTCAAAAATTTCAGTGCTAATTGAAAATATTACGAAACAATGTAAAAGAAATGGCACTGTAAATTGCACGGACAAAATGTATGAATAGATATTGGCTAAGGTGCTACTTTTCAGAGAGTGTCCCAAGAGTTCCAACTGGCAACTAAAATTCCTTCCAGCCCCACCTCCTATTTTCCTCTAAGTAATGATGCACCCACATATAACACAGCAAAACACAACGTGATCGAAGGTAACCCTGCAGAATAAAAAAAAATGTGCTTTGGATCAGATCCTTGTTATTCTATGGATGGTGAACATTTGATCTGTATTTATTGCACTTGGACTGAAGTGCACAGATGAGTAAGTACCCTCAGTTGGGCAGTTAGCAGATCTTTACTTACAATTTATAAATAAAGACTATGTTCCAATGAACAGTGGCTCAGTGCAGCCAGCTGATCATCACCCTTGTGTCACCCCACTCAGATATCCCCCTTTTCCTTTTCTGCATGGCTGTGGTTGGATTCTGCACAGGGTTACCCTGTCTCATATCTCAAAGGCACACGGTGTGGCACTCGATTGTCATTTTGAAATGAAGGAGAAAATTGTTTTCCCAGACACCAGAAAATACCTGGGATAGATCAACTCTATTTGGGATGTCCCAGGAAAGTAGTTTCCCTAAGGAGTGAGGGGGGGTGAAAGGAGGCAGGGTGTGGAAGAGGGCTGAGAAATTTGTGTTTACACCACTTGACCTTGTGAAAAAAGAAAAAAAAAAAAAAAAAGAAAAG
>VXBN01005093.1:189585-244501 GCA_013397395.1 Sinosuthora webbiana
AAAAAAAAAAAGACAATTTCCCCCAATTTATAAAATGTAACCCCATTTTTCTCCCAGGGTAACATTTTTCGTGAAAGGGAAGGAAGCCATTCCACCTTCTCACATCCCAGGTTCTGTTTGCACAGGCTCACTGTGCAACCCATCTACGCCACTGATCCTCTTATGCTCTAAATCATGACATTTGCTCGGACCATTATGATTAAAACTCATCCATTTCTGGCAGGTAAAATCTCTGTTTTCCAAGGCATGAGGGCAGACAACACAGTCATGAAAACTCTGATCCAAGAGCAAAACACTTCAGTGATTTCTTCAGGGCGACGCATTGAGAAGGCAGAAAAGTGTGTCAGAAGTTGCAAAAGGGGGCCACCAAATGGGTGTAAATAAAATGTAAATAAAATTCCGCTGCAAGGCCATTTTTTTACTGCCAAGAAGGTGTAAAGAAGCCTAAGCACTAATGAGAATCAAACCCTGAGGCAGAAAAAAACAGATGTTGGCTCACAGCCCACAGATGAATTAATGGCAGATAGAAGAGCAGAGCTAGGATTTACCCCAACAGTGATTTTAACACAATACCCTGAGAATTTGACCCCAAAGGCATCAGACTTTTACACTGCATGGACAAAGTGTAGGTGGAGAAAAAGTTCCCAAGGGGCAACAGTATCTCTAACAATTTCCTGCCAGGTCAACCTGGATAACCGACCAACCAATCCAACCAAGAGGATCCTAATAATTTTCTACAAACATCTTGTGTTTGAGTTCCTCAAAAAAGCTTTGAGTTGACTTGAGTTGACTTTGAGTTGAGCCTTTGCTCAACTCTCTAAAAATGAACCCAGCTGCATAAATTCACACTGAGGACAAATTAAAAACCCTTCAGGTGAACTGGAGGTAGCCTCGAATTCTGGAAAGATGAGTTGACCATGATTTTTTTTAAATTACAGAAGATCCAACCTGTTCATTTGTGTATGGCTATATGCAAGAGTTTTGCAATGTATTTTTTTTTAATTAAGAAAGAGACAACTAAACTAGGTAACTAATAAATGTTACTGACAGGGGACAGACAAAATTCTCCCACCAAAGGCATGTAGTGAACATTCCCTATGCAGAACACCAGAATGAAACTTCTGCTTGAATTATGATTCTCAGCAATGCCATTGCAAACAACTATTTTTTTTTCCAGGGGTTCCTGACTCAAATTTAACAGATTGCTCTATGCTGACACGTGATTTCAACTTGGGAGCAAGTATTTCTGTTATAAACAGCTTTTTCTTTTCTTTCAAATGGTGATTTCTTTTCGGTTTCACTTGTAATGTGTGTAAAATGATCTGGGATGCTTTTTGCACTTGTGTTACAGTAACTCAAAAGCAGCTTTCATTGGAACACCGAAATTTGGCAAATGAACAGTCACTATTGCCCTCTAATTGCTTTTAGCGTTTTTGCAAAAGTAAAAATGTCATTTAAAATGGCTGAGATATTTCACTTTGAAAAGTGGCCACTGAACAGGCACAATAATGGCATGGATTTTTACTTTGTGTTTGTAATGCACATATTCAGCATAATGTGATCCCTAAAATATACATCCTCAGATTAGGGCTGTACTAATCATTGATTTTTTTTTTTTTTCGTTTCAGTGGCTGAAATAGAAAAATTAAATCTCTTTCAGTTGATATAGAGCATTTTTTCTTCCTCCTTGCCTCTGTGAAAACTCAAAAACATTTTCCCATAGGAGTAATGCATTAAAATAACTCCATTTAAGGGTCAAAAAACTATAAGAGGAAAAAACACATTAGAAAAAAAAAAGAAAAGCTATGTTGCACACACTGTACACAAAAGGAGAAGGACATGACCATGTCCTTCCCTTCCTCTTTTCCCCCATGTCACACTCAGAGGACACACACCCTGCAGTTTAAACCTCACTTTCTTTAGAAACCTTAAACATAGAATGTCTTGGGAATGCCTCTAATACCAGGCTACCAGGTACTATAGGAAAATCTGGTCCTTTCACAGTCACTCTCATTGGTTTTCTACAGCCAAGAGGAGTGCATTAGTTAGAGAAATCTTTACTTAAAATGAGGACTTTTGAGTTTGCTCCTGAGACCTGGAGATAAACTAGAGCACACGCCCCTACTGTGGATTCTGGCCTTATCAATTCTCTCCACAGACCAATGAATATTCAGCAAAACCTTCCATCTCCACCACCTTTGGAATTTCAGTTCCTCTGAAAAACCTAAATATAAATACATTTATATAATTTTATATAATTATATATATATATTTATATTTATATATATATTATATATATATATATACACACACACTCAGACTTATATTTGAGAGTAGGTCTTTACCTCCCCATGAAGGCAGTTATAGGACAGAAAGGCAACGGGGGCACAGGTGAGGGAGGGGGAACTGCTCTAACAGGGAAAAGTGCCACCTCCTTTCTCTGCTGATATTTTGGGTGGCTTTGAACAAGCCCAAGCTTTGCCAGTGAGTGGCAGGGGAATGAATGCCTGTTTTGTGAGATCTGCCATTCTGTGTGGAGATCTGTGGTCCTGTACCCTAACCACAGTTTAAATACCCATAGGTGACCTTGATGGGTGTTCCTCTGGTCCAGGGGAGTTTTCCCCATGTCTCACTGTCCTTTCATCCTCATCAATAAACTGATGCCTTGGGAAGGCTGACCTGGAGCAGAGACTGGACAGAGCTGGAGAATAAAGTAGGGATTTATTGAAAGGCCTCCAGGATACACCTTGGGCAGGACAGGGCCTGACCAGGGCTGCACCCAAGGTGGACTGAGAATGGTCACAAAATGGACAAACGGTCACATGGTCTGACATTTTTGTAAGTTTTGGTCCATTTGCATATTGGGGTTTATTGTCCAATTAGAGCTTCAAATTGTGAAGTCCCATCCTTCTTGTTCCTCCCTCCAGCCCACCCTTGGTTGTGCTTTTGGGCCTGAAAGTTGTCCTTGGTCCTCAGCAGGAAAAGGATTTGTTTTGTCTCCCTACTCTGTGAAGAGAGCTGACTGACACTTAATATGAGGCTCAGAACTGCACCCCTAAGCAGCAGAGGATCTGAAAACACGAAAGCTAAAACTTAAGGCATCAACCTGACCAGTTTATGCTCAGATACCACAAGCCTCCCTATACCACGACCCAGCTTTGTGCTGCTTTGAACCTTCACACCAGCCTCTCCTCTCCATCCTGAGGCGAGTTTTGAGGTTGTGACATCATTAAAAGTACATTGTTTGTTTTCATTTGCTGTTCATTGTTTCTAACATGCAAATTGGCAACACGCTTTTTGTCCTTTTCTTCTACACTCATGAGGATCAAAGTTCTGTTTTATGGCTGGGGTAGGATATTTTTTCTACAAGAAGCTAGGCATGAGTCTGTGTTCATGTGACTACAGAGCCCAGGGGCTTTAGAAATCATCACAGGAATCTCACTAAACATCATGTGCTGACAGCAGAGCAAATAGTGAACATTCACTTGTCTGGTGGGATTGTATATTGATTCAAGACCATCAAGAGCCACGGCCATATTTCTCTAAAAGCCAACAACAAGTCAGGGCAGACTAGCTGGGAGAGATGGCTGAGCAAACAGGCGTTGTTCAGACCTTTTCATGCCCTTGAGGAGTCCCCACTGTACCTCTCCCATCCACCCTCTTTATCCGAATGGATCCTCCACAGTCACTAAGAGATTTTTAAAACGTCTCCCCAAGTTAAAATATGTCCTTTTCTGACGGGCAATCCTCAGCTCCATCTATCCAGATGGAGTTAATTTGGCTGAACTGTGCTGCCCTGGGTGAAGGATTTTCAAACATAAATGGTACAAATGCAACTTTCTCTGCCAGCAAAGTCGTCCTGCGTTACAATTTCCACCATCTCTACCCCAAGCCTGCCTTATAAGGAGCACGTTCCCTCTGCTGACATTCGTTCTGTCATTAATCTGTGCCTTCTTTCAACAAAAAAAGAAAAGAGAAATATGGAATGAGATTAGCAGGATGGATGGCCTGGTGTAGACTAGAGAACACTTCTTTTTAACAGGGATTTAAATTTGACGTCGGTTAAATGTCTTGTGCCACCACGTTTCAGCTCTGTCATGTGGATTCTGGACCACGCTTCCTACTTGGATGTGAATGCACTGGGCTGATTTTGAGGCTTCTCCTCCCCTGGCTGTTCAGAGGGACTGAAATCCCGTATCCTGCTCCAAAGCTTGGCCAAGACAGTGGCACAGGATAATGGAAGCTCTTTCCAAGAGGGGCAAGCAGCCACTCTTCACAGTTCTGCTATGCTGCCTGCCCAGGTCAGCTGGGAAAGGAGGAATGACAGGCAAAAAGGAAAAAAAAGCTACATCCAGTACCCATTCCTGAACTTCCTGTCTTCCTTACACTCAGGGGAAACAGGAATATTCACCTGGGTTACCCTGCTGGGAGAGGATAACAGGGTAAATGCAGAAAACATTTCTTTCTCCCAAAGAAGCTGATCTGATTTCCCAGCACCCAGGTTTAATTAAGAGGCTAATACTATGAATCCAACTGGAAGAAAAAAACAGTTTTCATCCACCAGCATCCACGTAAAACATGAAACTGCGAAGTGGAAAGCTCCTTCACCTCATACTAAAACTGATGGGAATTGTTTTCTTTCAAAAACCTCAAAAAGCCTCAAAAACATGACGTAAATTTCTGGGCACTCTGACTATTTCTACCATCTTTGAGCACACAGCATTTTGGCTGCTGTGCTTATCTCCAAAGAAATCACTCTGGGCAGTGGGGGAACTAAAATGCAGATTTAAAAATAATAACCCCTTCCCTAGCAAGAAGCATATGTGTTAATTTTCCCTGCTATCTCTCTTCCTAATATTGTTGATCAAATCTTTGATTAAAATAACATTAGCAGCCGAGCCCGTGTGACGGGGAAGGAACTGAGCAAGTTTGATTCAGACTGCTACAATAATTTGGATTTCTTAAGTGCACTGTGATAATACAGTACCCTGAAGAGCTAATATTCCTTCAGTAAGGGCATGCAACACGATTCTTTTTATTTCCTGCCTCTTTCTCTCACATGCAGTGATTGCTAGATACTAGGACATGTTTTTATTGTTTCTCAATAATATCGAGGCTGCACCTAGAGTTTTCACATTTTCATTGTGCGCTTCATAAAGGAAGTAAGATGCTGCTTTTATTCAGAGAAAGCAATCACTGAATAGACAAAGAGGAAAATAACTGTGGGGGAAAAGAAAGGCTGGCAAGGAAATAAATACTGTAGGCCTTAAAACTGCTAAATCATCTTCCAGCTATTTATAATATTCCAGTAATGTCTAGCAGGTATTACCTGTGAATATAGCTATGTGTATTCACATTGTAACAGATATTCCCTGTTCTAAAGAATCACAGCACAAAAATAAGATGGGAGAGAAAAGAGAAAGGAGAAATTTCCTGCCCAGCTTGGTAGCAGCCTGGGAATTCACCACCCTCCTTGGGATTTCCAATCCAAGCTGCTGGGCCACAAAATGTAACCCAAAGGCAACCACAAAACCTTGGTCTTGGTTTTGACATGTAAGAGGAGAAGATGTCTGGGCAACAAACATCCTCAGCAGATACACTGAGGTGCAAGATGAATGACAGAAGGAAGAGAACATGTGGGATTTTCCATCTCTGGTTATAATGGCCACTGAAGATTTTATGTTAGGAATGGAACTGGATGGGGGGCTTGAAAGGAATGAGGGGCAGGGGTTTGCTGGCAAACTTGGAGAAGATAAACTAGCCATGAGAGCCAGTGGGAAAACATCTTATCCTTTGGGCTGTGTTTTCTCTTCTAGAAAAAGATCAGGAGCACCCACTGAGCCTTTCTTGCACCACAGAATCCCTCACACTTACCCCAAACTGGGAAAGGCTTCTCTTGCAACATGGGTTTTGTTTTTTTCTGCTTTAGTATGCTCTTTTCTCTTCTGGCTTTGACAAGAAGAGCTTTCTTCAAGAGAAGACCAAATAAAAGACTCAAGGCCAGGTATTAAGCAGTCAAAGACCAATGCTAAAACAATACCAACAGGAAAACCAGAGGGAGACAACTGAATTTTTCTGCCAGTCTTTTTAAGTTACTCATTCCCTCCTTCTCCTCATACACTGCTTTCAGGCCACATCCAGTTTAAAATCACAGCTGCAAGAAGCTACTGGAGCTGAGTTTCCCCAAAATAAGATTTCTCAAAGATGACTCGGACTGTGCATCCCAGTATGAACCTCTCTGCTCTTACATTACAGATTTGGGTGATTTCCCCAGTTTTCCACTTGTTTCCCTCATCAGTGTTGCTTTGTTTAGCAGGGAGAGAATTTCTCAGTCCAGAGATGGCCAAGAGGAAAATTTAAAGCCACAAAAAATATAATTGTGGAAAACTGACCCTGTGTTGGTCCATCATCCCTCTGCAGCTGCTACTCCTCACCTTAAAAACCTTCCACTTTTTAATAAAGCTACCTGGGTACCAGGGAATGCTTTGGATGTCTAAATATAACACATTACAGGTCTGTGGGTGGTGTCACATGAAAAGATAGGGCCGTGCCTAATGCTATAAGAAGAAACTAGCTCAAAAAAAAATAATACTACAACTCTGGGGGGGGGAAAAAAGGGACAGCCTAAGGCTTTAACATGGCCCTGACTTGTATGAAATCTATGAATTGATATTGTATCAATTTATATATTAGAAATTATATATATTATATATTATACATATTATATATATTATATATATTACATAATATATTATATATATTTTATATTTTATATATATTTTATATTCTGTGTACAGAATGTGTGTGCATAAAATCTTGCTCCTACTTCCTCAGTTCTCTAATTCAGCACTTTATTTTGGGATGATCTTGAGCTGCTGATGTTTGAAGACCCCCTAGAATCGAGTGGTGCCAGACCACCAGCAGACCTGAGCTACAGAGACAATCTGTGTGCCTGTGGCAGAGGCCAACTGTCCAGACAGCCTGCAGCCAGCCAGTGCAGGAGCTGAGTGGGCTGCCAGGTTCCTGACAATCCCAGGCATACAGAAAATTTAAAAAATAAATAAATAAAAGGGACAATAAGACCACAGATAAATTGCAAAGGATGTGCTTTGTCGCTAAAAATGGTGATATTGACAGGTGGGGGATAATAACCCTTAAGTTTTGGTTTTTTTTTATTTATGGGGGGCAATGGATGTGCAGAGGAAAAATCCACGTGGTTTCAAAAGGACTGAGGGAAAGCTAGAAAAGTATCAACGTTCCCAAGGAGCTGGAAATTCTGACCCCAGTGACGTTGGCAGGTAAGGAAGGAGTGGTCAGAAAGAGCCACCATCACAGGGCAACCCCCTAAACCCATATCCAGCTCAGTGGCAGCTCTGAAAGATGAGGTGATAATTAGAGCCTGAAGACCAAACACAGAACAACGTTCCCTGAAAATATTCAATGTACCTGCCTTCACTTGCACTCCTCGCTATCTAGCTTAACTCCTTGAGCTGTTAGAGAAACTGGTTGTCTCCTGAAATTTAATGGCATTCATGAGACAACCAAGACCTCAGAGAGAAAAAAAAAAAAAAAAAGCCAAACTGCACTTTGCAGGAACATTTCACCTTCTTCTTTTGAAGTCCCTGATAATATTCCTATTATATGGAGTGTATGATTTCATTCTCCATATCAATGGGTAAAAATGTTACGCTGAATCCAGTCCTTTTTAATTGCTGAAGGCTGTAACAAATGCAACATGCCATGGTCTAGTCCTGCATTTGCAGTGAGTGTCTACACCCTTGGGCATTCAGACGGATTTCTTCTGCAGATATAAATATATATATATGTATACACACTCAGGCAGACACTTTGCTCAAACACACACACACATACACACATATCTTTATAAATACAGCCAGGCACAGGACTGTATTTATGATATAAAACTATTGCTTTGCCTTTAATACCCAGCTCATGAATAATTTGCGAAGACTGAAGTATTTTCTCCTGCATCACAAAACTTATTTGTTTGGCCTCCCCATTTATCTTGGNATTTTTTCTGCAGATATAAATATATATATATGTATACACACTCAGGCAGACACTTTGCTCAAACACACACACACACATACACACATATCTTTATAAATACAGCCAGGCACAGGACTGTATTTATGATATAAAACTATTGCTTTGCCTTTAATACCCAGCTCATGAATAATTTGCGAAGACTGAAGTATTTTCTCCTGCATCACAAAACTTATTTGTTTGGCTTCCCCATTTATCTTGGGCTCCGATTTGCAATTTATGCCTTCTCACAGCTTTCAAATATCTAACATTTCTTTTGTCCCTTGCCCATAACATTTAATTTCTCTCCCACTGATTATTTATCTCTGCAATTTAAAGCTATATTATTTAATGCTACAAGCTATAAAGTGTTGGGGGATGCCATTTGTATGAAAGATGCTGCACAAAATAGAACTGCATTGTCCTATGGCTCCAAGTTCTTCATAAGTAAAGTACAAACCATTTCCACTATCATAGCACAGCCATCCATTCTGTATCAATATATTGTTTATTTTTCAGGACATCAAAATGTACATGCTTTTGAAATATATAGAAACAGAAGTACTTTTTTTTTTTTTTTTTTCCCTGCTGAAATATTTGATCTTTAATGTCTTAAATGAAAGGGAAGCAGAAAAAGCTTTTGCTCAAGTAGCAACAGTGACCTCTAGTGTGTTTTTAAAATTTCTTCCACTGAATTTACACCCATTGTTCCTTTAACCTTTAGGGCATTATTTAAGAACAATTTTCCGGATAGTATTTGGACTAATTTTCTTATTGACTCTACTCTATACCAGAACATGATTCTTGGGAGATCTTCTTTTATCCTTGTAATCTATGGTAAAGTAACTGTGTCTTCATTAATGACTGTAATTATCATATATAAAGTTGTCATTTAAATGAGCAATCATCTCTCTCACACACACATATGCACACACACAAATTGAGCTTTATTTGTAACGCGAATTTTAAATTTGGCTAAATATCCTATTTAGCTCCAAGCAGTAAACATCAGGAGCACAGATTGCATTGGTTGACAGAGTTTGCCAGCCAAGACCACAGTTGGGGTTTTCTCTCCCCACAATTTTTTTTTTTAATTTTTTTTTTTTTCTCCAACCAGACTAATCCATACCATGCACAGATTGTCTTTCAGATGAGGAATGTTGCAAGAACGCTCCACAGTGCATACAACTGTTAAATTGGCACTGCTGTCACTGAGCCTATGTCAGCACTTCCCATCTAAGATGCTATTTTCAGTTTAAAATTCAGTTGCAGGAGCTGTTATGTGCTGGCACTTTATGCACGTGGCCCTTCAGGGAAGGAGGTTATTCTGAACTAGAGAGGCATGTGTTGGCGTGGTGGGTGGGGTTTTGTGCACGCTGGTGGCTGGGTACTAGCAGGTTTTCTGCAAAGGCCTGACTTTTTCAGGCACTTTTTCAGGCCTGATCACTGAGCCCTGTTGAGCAAAGCAAATTAGAAAAGCAAATACATGATCTGCTTATGACACCTACTTTCCCCTTCCTTCGACAGGTGCCCAAGCCAGCTTTTCCTATTAATGAAATGTTTCTCTGAGCTCTCTTGGTTTTGAAAAGTACAAGGGAATTTTTGAAGGAGTCCAGTGGTCATCAGATGAAACCCCTTGCAGGTTAAAGAGGACAGAACTGGGAACACACTATCAAAGCAAAGCACTTGTGTGTACAAGTGAACAAAACTACAGACACAAAGAGTAGCTGGTCTCACTTACATGCAAAGAGAAACCCACACTGCACCCCCCTGAATTACGTTTGTCAGGTGAGCACTGATATTTTAATGTGTGACTGATTTTTTTCATTCCTTCCATGTTCTTATGGAAACACTATCCATCCCTGTAATTCTTTGGCTGGGAAACAGTTCAGCAGCACTTGTACTTAAGCAAGTTACAACTATTTAGGTGCCTAACAGAGGATGTATCCTGAACAGGCTTGCCCTGTCTTCTATTTTACATTATCAGCAAAAGAGCATCTCTTACTTCTTTGTTTCAGAGACAGGGATCCATCAAATCACTAAGGTGTGTGTTTTAAGGAGAGAAGATGACAAGCCAGGACCCCATCTCACAGCCATGCTGCTGAACTTTCAATTTTCCTTCCCACAAATGTGTGAATTAAGGGCACACGATGGTGATGGCCTTAATTTGATTCCTCTGGCTTCTCTCAAGTAGTGATAGCACCCCGATGTCATTTTTTTCTTTTAACTTAAGGAGTGTCTGCACCCATTCAAGGCAAAGGAGGAAAAGCTTTGGTCACATATTTAGATGAGCAAATGGGTTTAAGAAATCCTGGGAAAAGGTGAAAGGGATTACAATATGCAGACCTTCAATGTGCTAATTGCACTGCTGTGGAGGAGGAAAGTTATATTTCTGCTTGAGTAATGAAAAAGAAAAATAGAAATTAAAAAAAAAATGAAGTTGCAGAGATCCCATATGGGTCTCTTGAAGGGCTTGGACCTACTTTCCATATTTTGACCTATCCATATCCTACTTTCCACATATCGTGACCCATCTGATGGAAATCAAGGCTTGGTATTCAGAGAAATGAAACGGGGGGTTGTGGCAGTGCAGTGCAGATGGTGAGAGTGCTCCTGCAGCCTCGTGACAGAGCAAGAGCAAAATGCAGCCCTGAGTCCAGGCAGGCACACACCTGAGGTAGATAAAACAATTTGTGTCCTCCAGGAAACACAGGTGGGACATTATGGCTCTGATGTCTGTCAGGAAAGGGGATCATTTCGTGCAAGCTCAGATTGATCCAGAGCAGGAGGTGGGAAGGAGGTGTGCAAAGCTAAAGACACCTTTCCCAAAATTTAGTGGATCTGGCATCTCCAGGAGCCCTGGCTTCAGACTCATGGCAGTTCTAATTCAGCAAATATTCCCCAAACCTGGCATCATTACTGCTCCCACCCTGTGTTACTTTCCTCAGAGCCCATATTGTTGAACTGGGCTCTACATCCTCCCCAGATAAATAAAATCCTGGATCAGGCTGCACAGCACTGATGAGTGCTGGTTTCTCCTAATAACAAAGCACAGCTCCTGGAGTTTTCAGAGCTTTTCTTTTTTTTTTTCTTTTCCCCTTTCCCAGCCTGTAAACAGCATAAATTAGTAATCAAAAAAGATACAGCTCTCTGAATCTTTTATGATGGTGTGAGCAGGAGAGAAATTTGCAGACCAAAGGCTCTAATACACACATATTTGTAAAGGTGGTCTTTGTTTAAGGAGAAGAGTGAAAAGGCTGGAGGCTTCTCCCTCTTTGTGAGCTAATTACGACCTGAATGAGCTGCCTGTCTCAGGGTCTTTCTTCAGGGCACTTTCTTTCACAATGCCACGGATCTACATCAACTACCTCTGAAAATCTCTTTTATTATTTGGTTTTAAAGTGCCCACTTGTAAGAAAGTTATGCTGCAGCCCCCAAAAAACTCAAAATGCTGCTGGAGCAAAGATTGAGCAGGTGATTCCTGATTCTTCTTTCCTTTTGCTTCTCTCCCAGAGTCAAAGAACATACCTGCATGTGTCCACATCCTGTACACTAATTGTACATTTATTTGTGTGTATTGGAGTAGGCAGAACTACACAAACCCTCTTGGAGCAACAGAGTGGTGAGAGCCCAGGCTGCACATCAGCAACCATGTGCCAGCCCTTTATCCTGTCAATTTGGAGCTTCTCCTAAGTTTTAGATTGACCACTGACAGAAAAGGCTCTCTCCAGACATTTGCCAAAATCCTGAAATAAGACCTGTGTGCAGATGGCAACATCCCTCTCAGAGCAGAGACCTGTGGGTTTCACCTGGGCTGAATCAAGACCCTAGTTTCAGGATATTTAGGGTATTTTAAGCAGAAAGAGTGCTCTGCTTTAACCTGAGGTCCCTGCCACACCTCAGTAATAGAAGTTCCATATAAAAATGGGGCCAGGGAAGCAGGATTCTATCCTGGTTACACTGTCCTGTTTGCTAAAATCAATGGCTGCAGGATTTCCTGACCTGGAGGTTCCACCTCCTTCATCAATAACCACCAATGGACCTCTTCTAATAAAGTTGCCTAATCCTATTATTCTATTTGCTTTGAATTGAGTTTGCTCTTCAGGTCTCTTCAACATCCTGTGTTGATGAGAAGCACAATTTCATTACGTGCTGTGTGAAGAAGCACTTCCTTTGGGTTTGTCTTATTAAACCCCCTGCTTTGACCATTCCTGGGTGCCTCCTCTGTTCCACATTTATTTCTTTCCAGGCTGAGTGAGGGCTCTCTGGGACCCACAAAGCACTCATGCAGCAGTTGAGTAGGACAAACTTCATGTCTCCTCCAACACCAACTACAGGGATGTTGTGAGAGACACACTTTTACCACTTTTAAGCACAAATATTGGCATCCCTGCCATCTTCCATTACTCTGATACAACCCTGATTTATGAAAACTTCCATCACATGTCTGAACAAAAGACCCTTGCAGCAGCACTGACCTACCACAGCCCTGGTTACAGAAAAGCACAGCCCTAGTTACAGAAAAGCCTGAGGTTTTTTTTGGAAGGAGGAAAAAGTTGAAAATAAAAATAAGCTGATTTTCACAGATGTATGAGCCTTGGTTCACAAAGAGTCAAAGAGGTGCTTTCCTTGCTTAAAAGAAACTAAACCTGTCCTGGAGTCAGGTCTACAAGCACAAGCACAAAGCAAATATTTTGCTTTATGGCAAAATATTGGCAAAAGTGAGTGCACTTTAGTGGTCTGGAGCTAAGTGACAGTGTTCATGACAATGCTGAACAGAGCCATTATCTCAAATACATGTGTGCAGAGAAGAGAAGGATTCTCCCTGCTTAGCACATGAAAGTCCACTGCAGGTGGAGTGATGATTTCCCCAAGAATCTCTGAGTGAAGGTCTGGCAATGCTGGCACCTGACCTGAGAAATCTTCCACACACATAAGTCTTTTTACACTTTTTAAAGGTGAGATGAATCTTGGACATCCTTTAGTCCACCTTTTGAAATGGAATGTCTGACTAAGTTGGGGTTTTTTTTAATTAGATTCTTTCTCTAAGAAAGAGGAAAGTGTCGGAGATGAGGTGGGGAAAACTCAGTATTTCAATGGAAGGAGAATAAATAATGGCTGAACTGGAAGTCTTCCCAGTTATAAACTAAACACTGGCATGCAGAAGACAAACTGCATTATTTTTCCTTGTTGTTTTGTGGTTTGTTTCTCCTCCCAAAACACTTTGCTCCCATCCATCTGATTGCATTGCTTTGCCCGAGTTAAGTCTGATATTTCAGAAACCCAGGCTTCACTTTCCAAGCAAGAAGAAATCGTACTGGCTGCAAAGGTATCAATATTTCATCAGGTCTTTGTTCAGCACTGGTTTTAGCTTTTCTTAATGGTGCACTTTACCAGGCAGCTTTTTCATACATCATTAAACAGCAGCTATAGCACTCGTGCCCTGTTTCTGATTTACCGTAGATAGTAATGTTTAAGATCACATTAAACACCACACATGCTCTCAGCTATTTGAGCAACATCAGAGTAATGAACAGTCAATAGTCTTACTAAATTAGTACCCTTTGGAGCTCTCGTTACTGAATCAAATGAGTAGCCTTGGTCCTCTGGAGAAGGCAATTCTAATGCGAAATAATGAATTTAGTGTCTAATCAAACTTAGGGGGTTCCTTTTTCCCTTCTGACATTCAAGAGTAAATTATATAAATTATGTAAAATAGATCTAATACTTCCAGCACCCAAGTCCTGCAAGACACTGCTGAATAATTACACTGAGTGACTGGGACACCAAGGTCCAGCCACACACTAATGAAGTCTGAGAGCAAGATAAGATAGGAGGGCTGTTCTGGGCTTACAGACATTCAAACAAGAAAATATGGTTGGAGTTCACTTTCCAGTTCTGCCAGAAGCTTTGGGCAAAACAACATCTACTTGTACCTCCACCTCCTATCTGCAATGGAAGAGCATCACCACTTGGTGAGTCCTAACCTGCTTTTCATGGTATCAACATAGCAATGTGGGGAAAATGCTTCGTATGAAGCGCCCAGCAATGTTAAATCCTCATCAGAGGTGTCTAAAAATGTTGTTGTGGTTTATTGCAAGAGTCCTCCTGACTAAAAGGAAATAGGAGGAAGAAATCAAGATAAAATACAGCAATCAGTAAATAACTTGCAGACCCTGGCCAAGGGGTCTCTGACCACAGGAGACCCTGGCACTCACCTCCCTGAATCTCAGCAGAAAGCACATTTCCACAGTTGCTGATCTGCCAGCAGATTCCAAGCTACTGGTACTTAAGTACATATACCCAACTTCACATTCCCCTTTTTGTTCTTTAACTCATAATCCCTACATAGGCACAGAGAGCTAAATGTTTGCTCTGATCTCCATAGAAACAATACAGGGCTCTGAAAGAACAAGCCATACCATATAATTTAGGAAGCAGATGCTTTAGGAAAGCCGTGCCATTGGCCTACGGGACAATAAGAGAGGTAATAGAATTTATGCTAAATTTAGAGGAAATTATGTTTTCTCTTCCTTGTCTTCCATTTTCAAAATATATCACCTACCAATAATGTCATTAGCCTTTTAAAGGGCTCTGCAGTTCCTCGCTAAGAAGGCATTCTATTTTTTTAATGAAAACTTATGTTTCAGAAGTAGAGCTTTGTGATTCAGCCTCAGTATTCTTTACAAGTCACTGTTCTTATTCTTAATGCTACCACTGTTTGAATCAGGATGGCCCAGTCTTACACAAATAGCAACGGGGTGTGAGGGTTGTATTTAAAAGCTGAGCCTGATTTAATGCCTGAACATCTAAGTGTATCATAAAATATGTTTTTAAAAAACCTTCATGGAAAGTACTTTCAGTTCCAGACAAAAAATTTAAAATCTTTTGAGTTCAGTCTTCTACCCCTTTCAAAAACCCTGCTTTTGATGACAGACATGATGGGACTACAACTGTGGCCTCTGTGCTTAAAACTGACCTCCCAAATATTACACCTCAAGAACACCTGAACCAAGAGACACCTTCTTCATATTTTGGGGGTTCCCTACCACATCCTCCCACCAGAGGCTGGCTGCTGACGTTTTTCTTTTGTGCAATACTTCAATATATCACAGTCACCTTTAGTGGTGCTGTGTTGCACACAGATACAGTTCTGCTTTCACCCTCATTATTACACACCCCACCCCCTTAGTTTTCCACAGTAATTTTCATTGAGGTTGGACACCTAGAAAACCCAGACTTCTTTGCAAAACCCAGCCTGGTTATGTTACAAAACACACAAGATGACTAACCTACAGTATAAGAGCTTAATTATCTCAGTTTCCTATTTCATCTTAACATTTAGGAGAAAGTCCAACATTTTGCTTGTTAGAAGCCTTGACATCTGCTTTATTTCTGCATGGGTGTGATGTCTGTCCCACCAGTTTTCGCTCTCTAAATGTCATGTTTTCCAAGGCTATCCAGCAACTGAAAAGAGATTTGTTCCACATGTACATCTATAAAATCAGCTGGATGAACCACTGTGTAGTTGCCTCCCTCTTCTTCCAAATCAAAGGGATAAAGCAAAATACAGCAAGAAAATGAATTGGAAATTTTTCCCTAAAAAGTTTACATTTCCTTTCGCAAAATGCTTGGTTTTATTCACGTTTTAGGTTCTCCATCCCTTTTTTAAAAGAGTCTTTTTTCTGCAGTAATTTCGAGCTGCACCATCACCATATGAAACAAGTATCTACCAAAATTAAGTGCATTTTTCCTTATCTTTCCTACAGGAGGGTCAAAACCTTGTCATGACCATTTGTGTGTGTTTGTGCATGGTGAAGAGAAGGATTCTCCCTGCTTAGCACATGAAAGTCCACTGCAGGTGGAGTGATGATTTCCCCAAGAATCTCTGAGTGAAGGTCTGGCAATGCTGGCACCTGACCTGAGAAATCTTCCACACACATAAGTCTTTTTACACTTTTTAAAGGTGAGATGAATCTTGGACATCCTTTAGTCCACCTTTTGAAATGGAATGTCTAAGCTGGGTTTTTTTTTTAGATAGGGGTGATAGGGATATTTTAAAAAAAAAAAAAAAGAAGAGAGGAAGCAAATCACTTCCCAATTATTTTGGTTAGACAAAACCACACTGTAATGCCACACATTCCCTTCTACATTAACACCCCCCATGAGCTGCAGCTTGTTAAGAGGCAGATGATGTTGATGCCACCCAGCACAGCCTTCACTGTACATTTTCTCTCTGAGCCACAAGCTGCTGCAAGGGGAAAGGCATGGGATGTTCCTGCAGGATCTGCAGCAGATCTGTTTCTGCTGTGACCATACAGCTGTGCCAGCTGTGCAGACCTGGGCTGGGATTACTGCAGGACACCACACACAGCACAAGGTCCAGGACTTGCTGTCCCACAGCCCAGTGTTCTGTACAGCTGTGCTCAGAGACTCTCAGTGGAAAACCACCATGTGCAGCAGCAGGCTTTCACCCAAAGTGCTCTGAAGTCAAAGGAGAGATGTTATTGATTACAGCTGCCTGTGGGTGAAGCCAGCACATAGGAAACAGAACTGATACTTATCAAAACCAAGGAGGATGTTTTTCTTTCCTGCCTTGTGATTGATTTTGTCATTCACTTGTGATTCCTTACTACTGTCTCCTGCACTAGGCTTAGCTAGAGAGCCTCAAAGAAAGCAACTGATCAGGAACTGTGTTTGAATAAAGAGAATTAGTTTTATGTTTTCCACCCACCCTTGTTTTGTTTAAAATAACTGTGACAACCCCTCCTCCCGCCCAAATCCTGCAATGGCATGTACCTTTAACTTTGTAGGCAGTTGTTTGTCAGTTCTGGATTCAATAGCTACATTAAATAGCTGTACAAGTCTCTGCACATTGGGGACCTTGAGGGCACGCTGTTCTATGAATAGCAATAATTAGCACAGATTAATTTACAAGGGAAAAATCAAGCTGGGGCTTTCATTTCATTTCCTTTAACCGTAAAAACAAACCAACCAACCAAAATCCCTAAAAATACCCCCTATTACTTGAAGGTCTCATTCTTTTTCAGGGATCTCCCAAAATCCACTCGCACTCCCTGAAGGTTGTGGCCCCTGGCATGCAGAACCCTCAGTTTTGAATCCCCTGGGCTTATGCAGGCATTCAATTCACTGGAGAAAATAAAAGAGTTTTCCTAGCATTCAATTGGTAGGACAGTTCCAGTTTCCTTCACCATAACACATAAATCCATCTTCGCTCTTCATCTGACAAAACTCTGAAAGGCTTATAGATCCTAACAGGACTATCCAAGGTTTTACATATCCCTCATCCTACTTAGCAATCCCAACTGTACACAATGCTTAAAGTTTCAGATCCATCAAGCTGTCATCTCTGCTCTCCGCACGTAGAGGGGTTTTGGCTCGAGTTGGAAGCTTATGAGCAAGATTAAATCAGTGCTAACATCAGGTTCACATTTAATTCTCTAGAAGAGCTGTGTTCTTACAAGGTTTTGACCTCAGCAAGGCACGAACTCTGGGAGATGATCTCCTCTCATGGAGTTTCCGAGGTCTGTAATAGTGGAAATCTCTCAAGGCACATCCTGATGATTTATCTCGTATTATAAATACGTGGCAGTGCACACAACATCCTGGTTATCCCAGTGAATACACATTTACAAATCTAACACTCCAAAAAATGCAGGGAAGTACTCAATTTGGGGGAGCCAGGCCCATTCCCAGTTCTAAGGTACCAAAGCTTACATGGAGACAATGATATATTGGTAGGACACAGCACACTTTTTTTCTTTACCAGCTAGGAAAGACTGTATGAGATTTAATATTCCTTATTTATTATGGGTTGTAAAATGTTGTTCAAAAACTTTTTTTTAAAGAAAAAAACAGTACTTCTGAGCCAAGTTCATCCAAAGTCTAAGACAGACATCTGGGAGGTTCCTGCAAATATTTTACAGCAATATTGGTTCATTCATTCATTCTATTTTGAAAGGAATTGGACTCAATTATGTTTTCACCTTTTCTGTGTTTTCTTCCTGTCAGTGTCCCAGTGAACAAGTTTTCTGGCAGGAGTTTTCAGAGGGAGTGACCCCAAAGGAAGCACTGAAGAGCTGTCTTAGAAAGCATTTCAAATACACGGGCTATGAGTATTCCAACTGGATGCCTGATCTTAAGTGCTGTGTTTATCCAGGCACAAAGGAGTGACACTTCACAGGCTGTTTGGCCAGTCAAAACAAAAGAACAGACCTTGAACACACGCAGGGGAAAAGGAACGGGGAGCAGACACACTTGGAGCAGCCATAGGGGCCACTTCTTCCCATCCCAACCGTGCCACGCTGAAATGTGAATGTCATTGTTGATGCCTGTGCAAATGGGTCACATCTTCAGGAGCAAGAAACAATAAGTGTAAATAAATGGTTTGTGCCTAATATTTAACAAAAGCCAAGCTGGGGCATGTGTGGCAAAATCCACAGGAGGCTGAGCTTCCTTGTGGGCTTGTGCTGAATGCTGATGCTTCTGAAAATCACTCAGGCTAAGCAGCCAAAAGGCAGCTGGATATGCAAGCAGGAAACACTCCCATATGGATCTTTCACGACAGAATATGGCCTACTAGCCCAAATTATAGCTAGCCTGGGGAATCCTACGCTGCAGTGGGTGTTTATGTTCTTATTTTAAAGGTGCACTCACGACAGAAATCCCTGCTCCTCCTTTACTTGACTCCAAGGGGGAGTCGGGCTCGAGTAGCTGTGATGCATGCAGCTGAGCAAGAATTCATGCAAACTTTATAGCCACATCTGTAACCTTTCAGGGCACTGCAGTGTCTTGCCAGATTGCAAAGATAGAGGAAAACAACGTGCTGCACGTGCTCAGGTCCCAGCAGCTGACTGCACACACGTAGATGTCAGTACAAAGGGCCAGATACTCCAGTTGCTGTCCATCAGCCCAATCTCATCACAGTGATCCCTATTTTCAATCTGACCCGTGAGTGCTTACAAACAAGGTTCAGAACCATTTCCTCAGCTCACACCATTGACCATCCTGATGGGATTGGAAGCTAGGCTGAGCTTTCCAAAGGAAAAGGAGATTTAAAAGTTAAGTTAATGACACACACCTCTATTTCACAGGTTCACATTCTTCAAAAGGCATTTTTGGATACTACTGTCCAAACCAGTATTTTCAATTCATGAGGTGTGGGCTAGACCTGCTTTGGAGAAGTTATTGTAAATGGAAGAGAAAATATCTAGGAAAAGGTTCTTTCCCTAGGAAAGGCACTTCCCAGCACAGATTAGATGGATCTGAAAAGTCAACTAGACCTCTACAAGGAGGCTCCCTGGATACAGTCTAACAAATGAAACATCTCCATTCCCTGAGCAGTCCTCATGCAGGAGTGTTTAGGGATGAATGATTTTTAGAGAGGAATGGCTAAGGAGGAAAGACACAGGTATTACAACAGCTGTGTGCTATTTTAAGGATCTTTTAAATGGAGAACCCCCACTGCTACCATATCCATCACATTTAGGCTTTCAAAGCACCCAAACTAGGGTATTGCTCTGATTAGCCCTTTGGGCAAGCTGCCTTCTTTCTTCCCTTTAACTGTACAGGGCCACCAAAAGATGGATAAAAGCTGGCTAACAATCTAGAAAATATATTGTCAGCTTAGCTAGGGCTGCATCTCTTCCATCAGCTGGACAGATCAAACAGATATGGCTGGACAACTGATTTCTGTTAAGAAAAGATAGTTTAATGCAGGTTTGCATCCCTCCTCCTTTACCCTTAGATAAACGGCATGACAGGAGGGAAAATTGCTTCCTGTACTCCAAGAAAACCTAATGGGAGGGAAAAAAAAATCAAATCTGTTCATATCATTGCCAATAGCTGTATTAACTGCAGTTGCAGCAATATGTTCCGGATGAAAGGGACGAGAAGAGATAAAAGTGAGGTGAGATACCACCCCTCCAGCTCATGCCAGATGGGCAGATTCTTCTCTCAACGTGTTCTGCTGGAAGTGATGCCTTGGGAAGGCTGACCTGAAACAGAGACTGGACAGAGCTGGAGAATAAAGTAGGGATTTATTGAAAGGCCTCCAGGATCCACCTTGGGCAGGACAGGGCCTGACCAGGGCTACACCCAAGGTGGACTAAGAATGGTCACAACATGGCTGAGCAGTCACAAAGTCTTACATTTTTATAAGTTTTGTTCCATTTGCATATTGGGGTTTAATTGTCCCATTACAGCTTCAGGCTGTGAGGTCCCATCCTTCTTGTTCCTCCCTCCAGCCCACCCTTGTCTGTGCTTTTGGGGCTAAAAGTTGTCCTTAGTCCTCAGTAGGAAAAGGATTTGTTTTGCCTCCCTGCTCTGTGCAGAGAGCTGACTGACACTTAATATGAGGCTCAGAACTGCACCCCTGGGCAGCACAGAGTCTGAAAACAGGAAAGCTCAAACTTAAAGCATCAAAAGTAGTGGGTACATCTGCAACCCAGTAGCACCAGCTCAGTGAAAAGTGGGGGTTTGATTCACCTAGCCAAGTCGAGGTGCCTACAGCACCCATATTAACCCCTGACTGAGCTGGAGAGACTCGTTTTACACCACCAGGGCACCTGATCCTAAAAGCATCCTTTAGCATGAGACATTTATTCCAGGTTGCATTGACACCAAAAGTTCCTGTGTTGTGAAAGAAGCCGGGACACAACATCCCAACACAGACTCCTACAACAAATGTGCCCAAAGGCAGCTGAGAAGAATGTTGTCACAGGTATCATTCAGATATGGAGTCACTTCTCAAAGATTAACCTGCAGATTTTTAGTGCTGTCATTATATCAAAAGGTAGAACACTTAAGCAGTATCCCACATGTTTTAGTCCCACAATAGAAATGGAAAAGAAAGTCATTCCTGGACATTGCTCTTCTAGTTTTACTTTTGTTCCCCCTTACTTCTGGCTGGGCCAGAAATTATGTGATTTTTTTTAATTCATTTTTTTCCCTAATTAATCTCTCCTATGACATCACTGATTTTGATGATGTCAATCAGTGGATGCATGTAGCTCCTAATATTCTGATATTCCACGTTAGACCCAGAGATAGCCAAGAACCACAATTAGAGATAAAAAGCATTTAAAAACAAAATTGTCACTGTATTCTAACACAGCAGTTTTCTAGCTTAGGGTTGAAATGGGCTGATATGCTACACCAATATTTTCAAGCATGGAAAACCAGGGTAAAATAGTAGCAATCAGAGCTGTTAAGAGTTGGGGGTTTTTTCCACCCTCTTTAAATTCCATATGTTCCTATCTTGCATTTCTCAAGACCATTTCCACCACATCATCCATCCCCCTTGCAGAGAGCAAATTTCACTTTCTCGTTCTTAGAAGAAAAGAAAAAAAAAAAAAAAAACAACAAAATGCCTGTCCAATTTCAGCACAATTTTATTTTCTCTGACGCTACAGAATTATAAACCCAGGGGTAATTTGGGCCCAGTGACTTCCTGCTAAAAACTACAAAGTGTTTTCCAAGCTTGGACAAGGACTGCTAAAACCAACGGGCTGGATTCACCTTGGCATCACTCCATTTCCACGCTGCCATAATAGCACTTTAATCAACAAGCAGAACTGACATAAAGCACTGATGCATCAGGCCCATCATATAGAGTACACCCACTTAATCAGGTAATCAACTTAATCAGGACACTTCCCAAGGAACCAAATTAAGCCTAATGACACCAAGTGGCAAGGACTGCTGCTTAATTGGGATAGTAATTCTGCTTATGGTAATTGGGATGCCTGCAGGTGATTAAATGATACTGAGCTAAGAAGAGACAATCTCTCTGATGCTCTGAGACTCAGTGATTCGTCTCTCCTCAAAAGCCTCTGTCAACAGTCATTCAGCAAAACAAAACTTGTAGAACCCTCTCATTTTGGTGTTCTTTGAACAGAGCCTTTCAAGATGGGAATAGGAACACAGGAACAAAAAGGAAAAAAACCCTGTGTCAGAACCCAGCTCTAGGGACAGTACCAAAACCCCCACCAAAAAATGATAAAATAATCAAAGCAAATACATATTTTTTTGTCTGGGGGAGACATAACTTTCAGTCATTAAATCCTCTTTCTGCCTGGCTTTTCAAATGTGCCTGTAGCTGATGTTTCACAGCACAGCAAGATTTCAGAGAAATGGAGATGCTCAGACTCATGGCAAGTAAGAACTTTATGTCTAAGAAGGCACATGTGAGGAGCAAAGGAGAGGGGATCACACAGCTGCCACCCACGATTTCCCATTCTACTTTAGAGCACAGAAACAAATGATTTGCAAAGTACAAAGAAAGAGATGGCTGAAAGTTATAACTGAAAAATATTTCTTCTTAAGATTATTTTTTTTTTCCTTTAAAACACCCCTAATTGCTACCCAGAGTAGGTGTGAGATGTTCCAAAGTTAAAACTTGTCCTTTCTTTGGAATAGCAGCTGGAAATCATAAAGTTCCTCTAGAATTAGGTGACTGATACAACGGCAGACTTTGAGAGACCAGACTTAAAGGCCCACTTAAGGTTTTTACTTTCTAGGGGTGACTTTGCACCATGTAATTTTAGTCAAAATGCAGGGTCTCACAGAGCACTCTAAGAAAACACGGGAGATGAAGTGCAGCTCCTTTTACACAGCGTTTTTATTTGCAAAAATGGAGAACACTTTGTTTCTTCTCATTCCCTCCTGTAGTGTTTGCCTACCCACCAAATGCACAGGTTTATGACAGGGTTGTAACTCCTTTCTTCACAGCCTTTTATTGAGATACACCCCTGCTACTTCTCCTTCACAGCAATAAGATTTATACAATCCATTCAAAGCAATAAGCATTAATGCACCCCAGCCCTGAGATCTGTATCCCCACAGCCAGCCTAAGCAGAGGACACTCCTTAAGCCTTCTCCCCTCAGAGATTTACCTAAAAGAATAACCATCTCATATTTTTTTTACCTTAATCAGATCTGACAATTGCCTCATTTTTGTGGCTTGGTGGCACCCTCCTATGTAACACTCCACTTTTCTTTCAAAAAGGTAGATTTGTTTCCTGCCACTTGGCTATTTCTTTTCCCTGGGCTTTGCTATGCCTTTATTTTTTCATCACATACTTCCTAAGTCAGTGTACTTAACAGACACCTGCATGCTTTCAGGTAAGCTGGTTTTTACGTGACTGCACTGAACATTCAAAGGATAACTCAAGTCTTACCTCTGTCAGCATTTAATCTACCTGATCCTGATTTATTGCCTTGTCATGTCATTAGCTTTGTTGAGGGAACAAAACAAGTGTGTGTGCAGCGTGGGACTGCAGGGGAAATTCAGATTCCTGTTTGCCTTCATCCATTTGCAGAAATTCCCGAAAATGTGCTGTCAGAGGGAAAGGGTAAGAGACTGAAGCCCTATAAAGGGAATTATGAACTCCCAGAGGAGCACCAACGGGGAAAAGGTCTGACATGCTTCCAAAGCTATGGCATTTGTGCTTCCTGGTTGCTTCTGAGCACTCCAGCAAGAGTTTTTCCCCTTCGTTCCCTGCTGGTTCCACCAGGCTTCAGGTAGCAGCGAGCAATTGCAGAGGTTAATTGCATTTTAACTAAAAACCCTCCAGCGTGGTCAAAGGGGCTGGGAGAGCACCATTGCAGTGGTGTTTGTTGGGAGGTGCAATTTGAGCTCATCAGCTCCGTGCTCCTTCTCCCTCCCTCTGCTTCTGCCCGTTTTTTGCATCACATCAGACGAAATCAGTTGCTGGTGAACCCAGCTAGATGTCCCCCCTCCTCCATTAGCACCTTTGAAACACGATAAATAAATTCTAATACGCATATCTTCCAAACCAAAACCATTTTTGCGTTGCTTAACTGAGTGCATAACCAGCCCTTTGTACACATATTTGTACAAAGTGTTGCCTGTAATTTTAAAGATGCTTGCCTCGGGGAGGTTTCGTTTTTCCATTGAAGTCCCCTTGATTTACTGTACGCAATATGTTACAGCTTCCTTATTTGCTCCTTTGGGACAGTTACTGACAGTAAATCTCTATTAAAATATTCTTCCATATGGTTGCATGAAAATTTTATTGCAGTGAGCCCGAGGCTGAAGGTCACAGCTGAGTAGCTGCAGTTAAGTATTGCAGTCTATGGACTCTGAGGTACATCTGTTCTGGGAGCTGGAGCAAAATTAGAATTTTACTGTCAATAGCAGTTCTCCAAAACTGGTTCCATTTGTTTACCATTGCAAGGCAATGCCACTTACACATTACAGGCCGCTGTGGCTGCATGATTTAGATCTTTAGCTCCCATCCAAAAATTACAGGGTTCTGGAGGTCGCTGGAGAGAGTCCCTAATGTATATTTCATTTACAAGATATGAAAATTTAATTTTCTCTCACATGATTTGACTCTACCACTTGCTTACACGCTCATTGGTGTGGGCTTCCCACTTCATCAAAAGCTTTTTTCTGGGCAGTATATCACACAAACTTCATAACAGATATACAAAACTATGATTTTTAATGGACTACTTGAAGCAAATGGCCAGCTTGGAGGAACACCTTGCTGTTGCTGGCACAACAAGGTCAAGAAAAATCCCTCTCATGTCATCTGGCCACGTGGTTTGGATGCCATCAGACCTGCTGGTCAGTAAGTTTGTCTCCCTTTGTGGAAACGCCCACAATTTTTACAATTTGGAAAGCTGAAAACAGCGTGGAGGACCGCAGAGTATCGGAGCGTTGGGTTGCTCTGAACATTACATTTAGCAATCCTTGCCAGGGTCAGCCAAATGTTAGTCCACTGCTTGTATTTGTTTGAAATAATAAAAAAAAAAAAAAGAAAAAAGAGGAAACATTGAGGCGCATTTCTAAGCCCATCTCGTTTAGCAACGTGACATCCATCGGAATGGCTCCGAGCCAAAGCAGGCCTTTCCAAAGTGCAGAGTAATTTGGAATTTCTAAGAGAGAAATCAAACCTAAAACGCATTTGTGATTTTAACCTACGTTAACAACTTTTCTTTTTTTTTTTTTTTTTTTTTTTAAAGGTTACAGCAGGCGGTTTTGATGGCGTTGTGGAAAACTTCCAGCTGAGAGGTCTGAGAAGGTCAGGAGCAGAGTAAATTTTTTTGAGACACTGAAGCCTGTTAGAGAAATGCAGTAATTTGGAGAACAATCAGCGGAGCTCCAGACCCCCAGGGAATCTGAATGGAGATTCCACAGGAGGGGATCTCACCACTGGTAGCACTTGTTCTGACCTTCTGGGATAGAGGTAATTTTCTGAATGCAGCCAGCAGACAGAGGAGCTGGCAGAGGAGGAGGTGGGGAAAGTGTGTGATTTATATACAGTGCATTCACAAACGTGAATTTCCAGTCAAATTTGGATCACTGTTGTGAAGCAGCTTCTTGAACAAGACGTGATGAATGTTTAGAATCACCTTGATGTGTGTCAAACCAGCTTTTTTCTGAATCAACAGACGAACACCACTGCATGCATTACATCAGCCTAAATTCATAATATTACAGCAGATCTGGATGCAAGAAAGCCTACAGTGTTTTTTTAAACTTTTTTTTTTTTTAAAGAACAGCTATTTTTGGATTGATGTCCGTGCAAGAATGTACTTCCACTGCAAGTGCAGCATCTGAAATCAGGCATGGCATATACAGCAAATGTTGAATAGCTAAAATTTCAATTTCCAACCTCACTCTTAATCGCCCTCTTAAAATCCTGTACGAGTTAACCGATTCTTAGATCTCCACCAAAACTGCGACACACTTCCACATCCAGAATACACGTGAAAAAGGAAAGTTGTCTCCCTTTTTGTGGCCAAGCCACAAGGCATGAAGAGTGATTTGGTTTGATGCCTCATCAAACTGCAGATGGAGATACCTTTGGAACCGGTGCTCAGCTCTCTGGCTGTACCTGACAACTTTGTCACACTGAAAATAAAATGCTTCAATCAAAATCAAGTGGCTTCTCTGAGCTGGGAAAGTGCTGCCTTTAGGCAACTCTCTGGATGCCCATTCCTGGTTCATTATGCATTTTAAACCACACAGAAATGCATCTTGCACTGTAGACACCTATCTTGGTTTTACAGCTAAGAGTTAATACTAATTAGATGCTTTGGTACTCACAGGCTTAATTAGTTCACTTGAATCTTATTGTTTCAAAGTAGGAGAGACACGAACTTGCCATAATATTTTTACCAAAATAGATATGTAATACGAGAAAGGGAAACTAATTCCCCAGCGCTCTTCTCCCACACCCTGACAAGCTGATAAAAATGATATTAGGTGATTAAACATAGAAATTAAAAAAAAAAAAAAAAAAAAGGAGGCAGACATGATGACAAACTGTAATGAAGTTAAACAGCTGGCAGACTCCTTGGTGAATTTGCCACCTGATGACTTGTACTAAGATGCAGGCAATGCCCCCAGCTCACTGATCAGATGGCAACCCCTGGTGCAAACACCAAAGATCCCATCCCCTTCATTAATTGGCTTGATGGAAAGTAGCTCTCTTTCTGAAAGGGCAGAAACCATCCATTTCATATGTGTACATCTGTATGAGGAGAAAAAAAAATCAAATAAAGGAACAACTTAGAGACCTCTGAATAAAACAGAGTAGTGCAAGAAAAATGGTCTTGAATGAATTCTGGCTAATTTGCAGATTGGGACTGTGCTGGCAACACCAGGCTCGTATAAAAGATTATATAAAGATATTAATTCTCTTTAGCTTGAGAGAAATGCTCTTGAAGTACAGGGAGGTTGGTAGATTCCTTCCCACTGAGTTCCAGGTGAGGCAAGCAAAGGTCATCTTCTAAATCGTATATTAAGGGAAGCAGGAGAATAGATAGGGCAGACACTGTTATCACCACCTGACCACCCACTGACAACTGAAATTCCACTTGCCTTTACTGTTTATAATCATTGTGGGCAAGTGCAAAGCTAGAGCCACCCTCTTCCTGGCCACTGGCAGCATTCCTGGGGCAGAACATCACATCAGCACCGCGCCCAGAATGCACACAGCAGCCCTGACCCTGCACAGCTGCCCCCACGTGTGCTCTGCAGGAGCACCTGCCTCATCCCCAGGACTTCTCAAAGCAAAGGACATGCTTAAAAGCTTAGAAGCTCAGATGTGGCTGGTGTCTGTACCTCCCAGGCTGCCTCCAAGCCCTACCCAGTAAGATCTTGCAGGCCCCTGTGCAAGTAAGTGTTTGCTCTGTGCAAAGTCACTGCAATACAAGATTCTTAGTGGCCACAAATGCAGCATTTCAGGTCATCTTGCAGCTCCTTCACTCATCCACCAGACACAGCTTTCTGCAACTTTAATGTCTGGCATGAACTACAAGTAAATAACTTCTCTTTGCAGGGCTCTTAATGCTGGCTCAATACAAAGATCTGTGTTATCACCTACTTGTATCCCTGTTTTCCCATATTTTTCTTACTCCATCCATGCATTTCCACACTTAATGCTGGCATAGGGTGCTAGCCTTGGGTAGGGGGGGAAAAGCCCCACCCTTTTTCAAAATTCTCTGATTTGTTAGAAATTCGTTCATTATTTGAAGCCTGTTTGGATGGAGGGGATGGATTCTCCTTCAGTATTCATATTTGCCATGTTAACAATCAACTTCTCACAGACCAGCAGAGCAAGGAGCTTTGCTGAGCACCAGAAAACAACTTTTTACCATTCATTCACTCTTCAAAGTTCATGCTCTCCACAGAAAAAATGTTAAAATATTCTCAGAAAGCACATTTCTGCATTATAAAGATTTTTTTTTTTTTCATTAAGACTAAACCTTCATTTCTTAATTTTGAGATCTACAGCTGAGAGAAGAGCTTATCTCCAGCCAGCTGGTGGAGCAGAACTGGAGTGTGCCTCCACAAGCCAGACACCCCCACACTAGAAACCATTTTAGTTTTCATTGCTGAATTGGTTTCTTTTTTTCCCTCTGCTCTAAACTCTTCATAAACTCTCTGCTTTTATGTTACATTTTTTTCCCATCTGCTTGCCCGTGGCCTAAATACCATTTGTTTGCTTCTGTTTTACCTGCATCACTATCTATTTTTCTTAAAAGTGCCTTTCACCCCATATTCTGTTCCAAAATCTCTCTGTTGTTCATTACCAGGCCTCATACCTTCTAACACCTTGTTCCTGGCCCTTGCCCCAACTCAGCTCTCTTCTTGTTTCCCATTCCTCCCTTTCCTTCTCTGTTTGCTCCCCTGCTCCCTGGCAGGGCTGTCCCAACTTTCCCCTCACCCAGACATCTTCCCATGGGCAAAAAAAAAATACACACAGAAGCAGTAGGGCCTCAGACATGTGTAGCAAAAGCTTGATGCACGTAAATTAAAGCAAGGTTGGCGACTAATTTATTTTCTCTGCATCTATTAAACACAGCCCCAACTGCCCTGGACATATTTAGGCTGGAAATTAGAAGAAGGTTTATAACCATGAGAAGAAAGACAGCCTCTCAGTAGGAGTAAGTGAGGGCAGAATGGTTTCAAGATGGAACCAGATAAGTGTTTGAAAGATATCATGTGATGTGGTTGCCTTCAACAGCAGGGGACAGGACTTGATGACTTCGGAAGTTCCTTTCAATCTTAATTCTTATCTTCCTGTGTGGGCCAAATGTCACCCACAGCAGCCTGAGGGTGAGCCCTAGGGAGGCAAGGCATAATGGAAAGGCAGCCACAGGGCAAAAAACTGGGATGCAGAGAGAACTTTAAAGACTAAAAGTACCCTGATGAAGGACCCTGAAGCACATTTCAAAAGGGTGACAAGGTGTCTAGTCTGCTCAGATGTGAAGGGAACACCCTGCAGTGCCCCCTCTGCATTTCTTCCACACAGAAGAGGATAGCAGCTAGAATCTTCTTCCCCTTTTCCAAAAAACTTCCTGCCTTTGGCTGGGAAAACTCAGGCTCTGAAGCAGTCAAGGGCCATGTCCTCCCTGCACAAGATTTCAGAAGAACTGACCCTCTGAGTGACAAAGTAAAATTAAGTTAAGAGCAAAACCCAGCTGCATCCACTGGGTTCAGTTGCATGCTCACTTATCAGAACGTTGATTTTTGACATCTTCAGCAAAAGAAATACCAGTGGACAGATGGATATATTTTGCCTTGCAACAGGGGCAGCTGCCAGTGAGCTCAGCTGAAGGTGAGGTCACTTTGTTGAGCTGTTTTAGCTCACCTGCCCAAAAATGCTGCGAGTTTTAGCAGCAGATGGACATGACGTGGTCAGCAGTGATGCTGGGAGGGCAAGCTGACATTTGTGAGTTATCCAAGACCCCTGTAACACACAACCTGCCTATCCCACATCAGACCAGCTCTGCCTGTCATTTATTATTGCCCTCTTTGCCTGCAGCTCCTTTTCAAGCCTTTAAAAGCTTTTGGTTTTGATAGTAAAAGGACGTTTGTGCCTTGCCTGTGGAAATGTTAGGCCCCGTATTGTTTGGTCCACAGTAAAAATGTGAGTTTCAGTTTGATTTACTGCTCTCAGTTTACTTTGTCTTAAGTTGGCAGCATTTCCTGGGTTGGATTTTGCTGATGGCCTTACAATTCCTTTTTCTTTATTAGAACAGCCAGTTTTATGTCTGTTATTCCAAATCCAGGACCATATTCAAAATGACTAGGAGCCGTAGCGTTTGAAATCTGATTATTTACAGCAATGCCTCTACTTGTGGAGGCTTTTTCAGTAGAAATCGTCTGAAAGCAGACACATGGACTCAATTGAAGACATGTTTTTTTAAAGTTACTTGTCAGAGGAATGAATCCTTCTGGACACTTTGGAGCTTTTAAGGGTTTGCTTTCTTTATGGCCGAATTATATTTAGGCAAAAAGAAAAGAGAAAAAAAACTCAAAAAACCCCAAAAAAACGAGCAGGTTTCAGAATGCAGGCCTGTCTTGTGAGCTGGCATCATCCTATCCAGGGTGAGGGTGTGAGCAGGCAGCCCTGTCACCCCCAGCACCCACTGCCCTCCTCTGGCTCCTGCTCCTGCCACCCCAGCTGCACAAACAGGTCTGTGAATGTTGCTTTTTATCTTTTTTTCTGCCAGAGTTGGGATTAAATGCTTGAGACGGTGTTTGTGTTTGGACCCAGATGTTTATTAATTCTTATCTATATTACAGTCTCACAAACAGAGAGTTCTACAGTACTTCTAGGTAACAAAGTAAAAAGTGGCCCTGTCTTTCTCTCTATGAGGCCTTTTAAGGATAAACTGTCCAATTAAGAAATGACACCTAAATTATTTTTACTTTTAACCCAATAACCAACCACCCGTGGTCCGTAATGCAGATTTTCTATCCAGTTACAAAATCCCACCCAGACCCATGAAGAAAAAGGTGAAAAAGAAGGACTAAGCCTCTGCCCTAAAACCTCCATCTTGCTTTATATATATATGACTATATTCTAAAACCTTCAACTCTAAGTTTTCCACCCTGTGATATCACACACTTCTATTCAAACCCCACACCCACAATCCCAGTGCTGTCACTCAATTTTGGAAGCCTTTTCCACGGCCTCAGGTCCAATGCAGTGTTTGCTTGGGGGGTCAGTGCCTGCCAGCACAGAAAGCCTGAAATTCTCAGTGCATGGGGCTCCAACAGGTGAGCTCCCCATGTCATGACTGGCAAACCCAGCCAGCCCACACTCATTTCTCCCCTTCCACACCTCCCAAAGTTTCTATCAGGTATTTGCAAACCTCTGCAGAGCCCAGCAGCCCCCACAGACACAGCACTAGGCTCAGAAGGTGACTTAATGTCCCCTTTTCCAAGCTAAACATCTTGCCCTGTGCAGTTAAGTTTCCTTCCTGCAACGTAGGAATGAAGGCACCAGGCTTCACACAGTTGCCTTGGGATCTGCAGCCTGGCACTGACTTTTCCAAAGGAGATAAAGCACCTTAAATTCCACCACAAAACTCCCTACTCTGCTGCTGTATTACCATTACCTTCCTAAACATAAAAGCCCAAATAAAATCTAGTAAAACACAGCCAACAAGATCCTCAGAAGAAGAAAAGAAACTCAGTGGAACAGCTGGCTGGATATAAAGTCCAATAAAAACGAGGCATATGCAAAGTTTCCAGGTCAGCACAGGAAGATTTTTTCCTACCAAGTCAATATGCAGGATTACACCTTTCTGAAACTGATGTAAAGTTCACTGAAGAAAGATTATTTGTCGTTTGTCTTTACGGGCTTTGAACTCTTTGTTAAAGCTGTATTCCCTCTGACTGCTGCTGGATTCAATGGGAATCAACAGGGCTGGAGTTAGGGCTCCTGTAGTGGAAACTGAAATTTGAAAGAGTTTTTCTTTAAAATGATCTTCATGCTGACAAATTCCTGAAGTCATGGGACACACAGCCAGGAAAAGGCATAAATCCTTGGACACACAGATAGAACAGCCAAAATTCAAATGGATACCAGAGTTGTCAAAAGTCTCCCAGCAGACTCAGGACAGGGCCAAACCAGATCTCCACTCCCAGAGTGAGTGGATGGTGCAAGTTCTTACAACTAAAGTTCCCAAAATCTCAGAACTCTCCTCCCCCAGCGGAAATGAACACCACACCTACAGAGAACTAGATTCCCTTCAAATATGGTTAATCTCTAATAGCTGGCTCTTTCTTTTCTAAACCAACACACTTTTCTGTGGAGCAAGAGGAAAAGCAGGAGAAGCACAATGGCAGGTGTATCTGCTTCATTTCCCTGATGGAAATCACTGATTTTCTGTTGGTAACACAATAACCTAGAGAGAAAAGGGGTAAAAGTGTTCAAGCCAACCCCTAACATTTTTTTCATCCACTTAAAAATATGAGAACACCGTGCTGATTTAACCAAGCTGGGAATTAAACCTGCCCTATCTGGACTGACTTTGAGCAGTAGGTCTTGCTGCTTTCAGAGGTTTCCTTCAGAATCGAGTTGATCAACAGGCCATATCAACTCCCTTGAGTTATTTCACACACCACACACATTAAATCACTGGAAGCCAACACATCACTGACACACCTGACCATGATGGCTCCTTTGGAGCACTTACACTTTATCACACCGATGGGGTTGTCACACACGCTTGCAAAGCCTGAGATAAACACCTGTGGTTTAAAAAAATCCTTTGCTGCACAAGCTCGTGGCCATTTTGGAAATGCTGTGACTTTGTTTCTCCTCATTAGTTACCATCCTGTTGAGCATCTGCTCAGTGACCATCTAGCTGCACCATTCTGGCTGAAAAAGGTGGGACTGCCTTTCTTTTTAACTGAGAATACTACCTTTAGAAGGCTAAGGAAGTATTTTGCATTGTCAGGATTTATTATTTATTCTGTGGTCGTATCCTGGGGTCATGAGTGATACACTTCCTTCACTTGCAGTTGAAATCCTATCCTGAAACATTAATATGCTGCTTTTTCACATTCCATGCTTGCTGCTTAATTTGATTTCAAATGGTGTATGTTACTACAGTTCCACTGAAGAGAATGGAAGGAGTCCAATTTACACCATGCGAGAAGCTGGCTCCCTGCCACTGAAAAAATAGGCAAAATTAAACTTCTCAGAAAAAATTTATCAACACACTTGAGGCCTTGAAGATAATGCACCCAGTGACAAAACCACAACTGAGTTATTAGCAACAGCACGACATGCTGTATGAAATCTGAACAACAGCATTTCAGAAAAGAACAAAGGCAATGTTTTTGGTCTGTACCCTTTTGATATGAGATTTAAGTCTAGATTTCCTTCAGAAAATCTGAAGCACTGCTTGTAACCACTTGCAATTTCTGCCCTGGACATCACCAGCCCATTTTAATCTATCTCAAATGCAGATTTCAATGTCTAACTTTGGGTGCTCGCTGTGCAGAAGATGGATGTAATCTCAAACTTCGTGGTTTGAAGTTTGACACAAGCAACGGATAAATGTAAACATGCCACAAATACCACAGAATATACTGTGGTATCTATATGTCATGCCTTCCACTTCTATTGAGGGAAAAAAAACAAAACAAAACAAAACAAAACAAAACAAAAAAACCTGATACACTCAATACTAAAGTGAGACCCATTTATATTAACATAGCAGGAAGCTGAAAATCCAGACCAAGTCGTTGTCTATTTTAAGTAAAAGCATTGCATCAGCAATTCTATTTACTCAATCCAAGGCTGCTTTCATTTCTTGCTTGTTTTGCTATATATTTCTATTGAGGGAACACTTTCTCAGCAGCTTTTAGTCACTTCTTAAATGCATTTTATGAGGAGACAAAGTCAAATCACTATTACTTAATTAACACAATTGTGAAGGCTTCGCTCCAGCTACACAATAGCTCTCCCAATCTTGCAGAAGGATGCATGACTTCATTATTGAGTATATTGTTTCCTATAAACATATAAAACCCCAACAATAACAATCCCATCAGCTGAAATGAAGTTATCTGAGAACAGAATTAAACTCTAAATGACCCTTTGCTCCACTCCATAGACCCCTATTAATAATTCTAATCTAATCAGTGTGGATAAATGTACTGTTGCAGCCTATGCCAGGCACTCTGCCAGGAGGTCCTCCTGCAGTCCATCTGATTCATTCCAGCCCAGAGCTCCTCTGGAGAAGACACATCTTGCATGGAGAGGCCACTGGCTGCCTTGTTCTGTTATCTTTTATTGGCAAAGTCATGTCCTTGCAAACTGATAGACACTTTTCTTTGTAAATAACCCTGGAGTGACTGATAGAGCTTTTGCCAGACAAAGCCTGTAAATAGCTAGGCATTATTCATGCCAGGCCTGAGAACACTGTGTCACGGCTGACAAATTTATGGCAGATATGAGCTCACCTCTTCCACAAATATATACTTTCCCAGCAAATTCATCACATGTTTTAATGGCCCCGCACTGAATTTGTCAGCTGTCTGTCCCTGCACATTGTTTCCTTTGGATTCCTGTCAAGGATTGTTTGTTAAAATCACCTCCCACTTCCATCCTTCAACTGCTAGCCCCAGGAAAGATCAATGATGACACATCTATTGATAATATTTTATATTCAACTATTTGGGTCGTAAATCACTTTAACAATGCTGATATGTTTATTGAGTGTCTGCTGGCATTGCAATTATACAGAAAGTGATGTCACCCTAAATCTTGGCTTGTTGGATTGCTTTCTATTCCCTCCTTCCCACTCCCGCCCCACTTCATAATTAAAACGTGTCACTTTTTATTTCGGTGTTCCCACTTTGGAAGCAGTGAGAACTCTGGCATTTTAGTGAAGGTGTGAAGTCCCAGGGCCTCTGTCTCCCACTAAAACCAAACATGCATCTCCCATCAGCATTTGAAGGCACTGTTTCAAATCTCCACAGAAGCCTGGTGGAGAGCAGGATGGAAGGAGGGGATGGCAGGAGGACATCACTTCTGCTCTCCACCTTGACTCAGGACCCTGCTCCAAGCCCTGCACAGCTGCCTCTGCCACCAGAGTCAAAGGGGCACCTCACAAGGGAAAGGAGAGAAGGTACTGAAGCCCTGTAATCCTTCAAGAAGACTCAAACAGGTTAAAAATCTGAGCCCTGGCCCTGTTCTGTCTGCATCCCTATCAAGATCTCCATTTCATGCAAACCACTCCACCTGCAGACCTTTGTTTCAGAAGATTACCAGGAAAAATCTGGAAAGCCAAAAAGCAAATTGCTGCTTCTCCTGGGTTTGCAGTTTTCCTCCCTGCACAGCTGCAGCTCCAGGGAGTTGACCCCTTTGCACAGAGCTGACTCTACCATTCAGTTCTCTATTTTATTTTGCCTTTTAATTCGTGACTACGTCATGCAGCTCCAACACTTCTAAAAAAAGATCTATAGCTTTGCAACTCATTTAAGACTGTTTTACTCCTTAGTGAGGTTGTGTTATACAGACCCAAAGAGAAGAAAGGGAAAGAAAGAGAGAGTTGGCCAACAGGAAAAGTCAGATTTGCTCCTTGAATGCAAAATGTCATCATTCATTAGAGAAGGCTCAAAGTAGATTTCTCTCCCAAAAGCAAGCAGCAGGCAGGATTTACTCTACTTCATCATCTGTTTCATCAACTTGCTAGATTTAGTGGCTGCCTTTATTCTTTTTCTTTTCCCTTTTTTTTTCTTTTCCTAGTGCTCTAAACATGAAGGAGAAATCATCTTGGTATGTGTGAAAGATTTTCATAAATGCACAAAGGTGAAAAGAGCCCAAAGCATTTTTCCTTGAGATGCAAATTTTCCTTTACGTACCAATATACACAGAGCTGATTTTGTCATTACCAATGATGGGACACACTTCTTAAAATATATTTCAAATATGCAGCCAGCTGCTTATGAGGTATCCCACTAATTCCAAATTTTTATGATCTGCCTTCACAAACCTGTAAAACTGGACAAGAACCCTGATGAGAATTTCAGAAATACATTGAGAATATATTTTTTTCCTGTGGTACACTGGCATATCAACATGTAGATTTAACCTTTCTCATGGCTTTCCAGAACTTGATGCTCCTAAGGTCAGATTTAAATTTCTTTTATCCCAGTATAACCCCACTGTGTTATAAGATATTACTTTAGATCTACACAGACTGAAGCTAGCACACAACCTGGTCCTGGATTTCAGGTGGTGGCCCAGCAAAGAAGAGTAAATCTGCCAAAAAGGGCAAAACTTAGAGCTGTAGTGAAACCTAGCTTCTGGGTTTGCAAAGGATTCAGATACATTTACTGTTTGGAGTTTTGAATATCTCTCAGAAAAGTACCACAGACAAGCAAAAATTTCTGGTGGGTAATTGCACTTTTGCCACTTGCCTTGTTCACCCTGTAAATGTTTGAATGAATCTTGGCTGAGCCCCAATTCCTTTAACAAAACCTCCCCTTCTTCCACAGGTTTTCCAGCTTTTTGCAAAGGTTTTATGGTTTCATAACTCCAAAAGCTATTTTCCTGTCTCTGGTGCTTCCATTTCCCTTAACACTGAAGGCTGAGATGCCTCATAGCCTCTTCATCTTTATCTCAGTGGAAATTCTGGTAAAGGAGGGGGAAGTGGCTCCTTTTCCCTTGGGAATGCAGAAATGCACTCGTTACGGGGGGCTTAGCCTAAATTTTACTGAAGTCACAAAGCAAGCCTCCAACTTTTTCTGGCCTCCAAACAACTGCACATTCCATTATAATGACTGCAGGCATAAATCAGCTCTGAGTTATGCTGTCAGATAACCCACTAGATATCTGCTTATCCCCCTTTGGTTTCAACAACATAATTTATGTACGCGCTCTTCAGTACCTTGTCTATACGGAGAGATGACAAATCTTGATACATAAAATTATAATAATTGTGGTTTCCACTCTGAACGGAGTCTCCTGCTGCCATGTGCAAGCAGAGGCCAAACACACCCTGCCTAAGAAAGATCTGATTGAGTTGCTAGGCAATGTGAGCATGTGATGGGAACCAGGCAGACCAGGGTTCAAAGTGCCTCAGAAAAGGTCACAGGTCCACCCAAATTTGGGCAGTGAACCACAGCACCCACTTCTGTAGCCCAAATCTTCTCAGACCACCTTTACAATCAATGAAGCGTCATGGCTTTTCCCATTTTGGTGATTTGTTCTAGTTATGACCCCCTTACTCTTTAATCAAAATGTACCAAAGTACCTGGGATTAAAGCACAGCTTTTAAATGTAAAAAAAAAGTGAGATGTACATGCAGGTGGATTGTAAAATGTAATTTAGTGGGATAAATGAGTGTAAGGATTTGAGATGCCTATTGCTTCATCAAGTCCTCTTTAGAAATGTAGTCCTAAAGATCTTCAAGCCTATTTGCATCCAGGATCTTGTTCTGCTCAGAAAGAGGGTGGTACTTTTCAACAGGTCTTGTTAAGGGTCTTAACAAGAAAAAAAAAAAAAAAAAAAAAAGGAAAAAAAAAAACATATGGGTGCCAAAGTTTGGTTCAAATTCATGTTAGATACTGCCTTGGCTCCAGTCTCACTTACAGAGATCCCTATCAGGAGTTCATATGCTCCTGCCCTTTTTAAACCAGGTTGAACTCTGGAACAGGCACTTAGCTAACAAAATACATTGAAAAGCATGAAGAAAAATATTAACAACGATGAGACATCCTTGCAAAAGTATATTTGATACATTATTTGGCTGTCTTTATTATCTGGGGAAAAGAAATGTCCTGCTCACAACAGATCCCACAGTATTTCAAGCACGAAAGGGGTTATTGAGTTTGCTATTTTTGTTGTATTTTGGGGCAGTATCCTGTCTGTAGTCATAGCAAACCCAGTTCTCCAAAAGACTGTGAGAAACCTAATTTCTCCTCTATCAATTGTTTATATCAATTTTAGGTCATTCTGCTAAACTTTTCTGTACCGTTCGGGGTTTAGATATCGCTAATGCTTTTGCACTTTAAAACACAGGATGGGCTGGGGAGGGAGGAGGGGAATTCATTCTCACATCCAGTTAGCAATAACCAAGCATGTGCTCTGGTAGGAAACTTTTGCCAATTCCATTATTTTATATACAAAATGTCATTGTGTTCCAAAGTATTATCATTTCCTTTTTTCCCAGACAGTGACTGTCTGTAACAATGCTGGTCTGGAAGGGCTCCCTCCCAGATTCTGGGTATTCCTTTACTGTTTCTCAGCACAGAAACAAAGGAAAACAAAAAAAGAAGGAAAAAAGGTGGAGTACTGGGAATCCAAGCATAAAAAATCCAAGGACATAGGTCATCTACTAGTTTAAGCCTAATTACTGGTCTTCACTAGCACTTCCCTTACACTTCAGGTTTTTCCAGGAACAAGGCTTTATAGAGGACCTGGCTATCTCTACACACTGGGTTATATTATGAAACTCAAACAACTATTTATGAATGGGCTTTTCCAACAGGAAGAAAGCTGTGTTTGATTAAACTTGATGTATATTTACGTGACAGAATCTAACCAAGTTGGACTTTGTGCCATAACCATACAACATTTGCACTGTTATACCTGGGGAGGAAAGCCCTCCCACCAGACTACTGACAGGACTCCAGTGACAAGGCAGTTTACATAATAAAATCAAGATTTAAAGGAGTTTTTACATCTGCCAGTAGAGCAGTGATGACATTCCTCATTTATGAGTATGGCGCACAGCTTTGGCTACAAGCAAAATATTCAGGATAGGACCAAATAGGAGCCCATGTAGACAGATAGCATTTTTATTTTATGTGTTTTTATTCATATATATTTTATTCCATGCCCTGTTTCCTCCTCCAGCAAAGATTTGCTGGGAACCCATCTTCTACATGGCCTTCTGAATGCAGACATCCAGCATGGCCAGATGTGAGCTGGTTCACACAGAAACAGCAGCTCAGAGCAGTGTTTACCACGGCACTGGCACTGCAAGACACTCCTAAGTGCAGTCACTGGCTTCCATAGAGATCTCCTTCCCCCATTTTCTCTCTCCCTCCCTCGGTGGCCAAAATTTGCAGCCCCGGGGTGTAAGAGGCAGGTGGCAGAGGCACAGGAAGACACAATTAATCCCTACCTTGGTACCATTATCAAGGAATCTTTACTTTCCAAAAAAAATGCACAGACAAGAACACCCACACTGGCTCCAGTGCCTGACCATGGAGCAGGAGCAATTCTAAAAGCTCCTGGTTTTGAAATCCTGGCAAGAGCTGATGCCACTTCCTTCGCTGAGCTGCTGTCAGACCCCTAAGGCCAGTTCAGGCATCAGCACAAAGGATGTTAGGAATATACAGTTTTTTCTTCTCTCAGAGCTGCCAAAGAGAGTGCCAGCAAAGGAGGGGAAGAGGATGGAGAGCAGGAGATAGACAGAGAAGGAAGAAAAGGTAATGACTGCTCCTCTCCCTTACTGAATGAAAGTGTCAGGCAATGAAAGAGAGTTGTAGGAAAATACTGTGACTCATCTGACTGGCCAAGATCCTCTGAATAACCACCTTGAGGAAGTCAAAATTAGCACTGCAGGAGCTCAGGGAAAAGTCAACTGACAACCCAGCTCACTCTTTAAAAGGTAAAGTAAAAGTGTCTGATGCTGTCAAACCTCTGTAGCCACAAAAGGATAGGGAGGGGAAGGAGACTCCAGGAACCCAGAGCAACTGGTGAGGGAGAAAAGTGCTGAGATTACAACTGCGAGCTTTCTTTCTTTCTTTCTTTAATGGATCCCTTCCTCCTTCACCCCAGCTGGCAGTGCAGATGGATCAGCAATGTCAGACATGCAGCTGTGCATATTTAACACACAGGGATCTTATTATCTATTTGCTGGCTAGCCAGCAGTGGGCTGATCTTGGGGGTGATTGCTCACAGTTGTGGAGGGAGAAAAATAGAGAGTAGTCCGCAGTCGTTAATCTTACACAACAGGCTGCACAGTGTTAGAGCCAGAGCTGCTACTCTCCTGCATCTGTCCCTCCCACTAGCCCTAAATCACTGCTTATCAACTCTTCTCCATTACTGAGGAGAAAATTGTCTGGGTTGGAATCAGGTACCACTGCAGCTCAAGCAGCGCTGCTGCATGAAAGGGCTGCTACAAATTTTTACTGATTTCAGGTCTCTAACAGTCCTTTGGTCTTGCCACTGGCCAGCCAGTTTGGGAAAAAAAGGAGGAAAAATTGAGTTTGGATGCTGTTCACTGTTATTTTAAGTTTGGGAATTCGTTTCTAGCTCACCATGAGGCCCTCTTGTCTGGAGCTCTTTCCCAACACCTCTTGATTGGTGGCGAATGTACATGGCACAGACAATCCTTCTTCCCTCACTAAGCAAAGTCATAATATCTTCATTTAACGACACCCCTAAAGCACACACCTCAACTGATGCATGGGAAACTGTCCTGTTTGTGGTTCACTTAAAGTTTAGCCCATTTATAAGAGTTTTGCTGAGCCACAGCATAGGCCCTTGGGTGAGCTTGAGCCCATGATCACACTCCAGTTTTCCCTTTCCTCTCTTGTTGAAGGCAAAATGGAAACCTCCAAATAATACCTCAAAATTAGCAACTGGTAGAAATGTTCTCAAAGAGGGGAGATTCTACAGAGAGGCTGAGGTCTTTCTGTGTGTGTAATCCACAGGGTAAGACATGATGTGAGAGATTTGTGGCATTTCCTACAGGAATAGCAGCCAGTGGAAATAAACTCATGAACAGTAAGTTCTGCCTCCCAAAATCAATGAGCAGAATCAACTCCTCAGACCTAAGTTCATCAAATTCCAAAGCCAATCAAGCTTGTACACCTTTGGAAAGTATTTAAGTAGTATCTTAGAAGATACTACTACTTAGAAGATTTAAGAAGTATCTTAGAAGATATTTAACTTTGCTGTGCCAAGTGAAAGAGGTTTTTTTATTCCTAATGTGCAACTGGATATAGGAGAAACATCTGTACCAGGAAACAGCAGCAGGGATGGAGGGACAAGCAGGTATTGGAAAATGGTCACAAAGTCTTCAGCCCTGAAGACTTTCAGGATATTTTCCAGAGTTGCTGCAAAGTAGAATCCTGCCGTACCCAGAGGGGAAAAAAATATTACAAAAATTGAGGGGAATGGGGACCTGAGGGGGAGAATTCAAGAACTTTGCAACTAGAACTGAGATTCTTTCAGTGAAGGCAGACCACTTCAAAGAAAAACAGCAATTCCAAAATTTTAAATAGTTATATAGCACATAAAGCTTGGGACCACTTGCAGACATTTTCACCTTCTCAGTGGTTTTAATTGCAGCCTTGTTCCATTAAACGTAATGTAAAAGCCTATTCTTCCAGCAAACAGTAACAGTTCTAAATAAGATAAAAATTGCTACATAGCCAGAGAAGTTGTTCTTTCACAGTCAGAACAGCAAGAGGCTTGATGCCTGTGAAGAGAGCCTTAAGCCATGATCATCCATGGAACAACAGAACTTTTGTGATTTTCCTCAACTGCCTGCAAAACACCCACCTGGCCTTATCAAGAGTGAAACTCATCACCACCAGAGAGGCAGCAGGAAGAGTGACAATAGCTGACAAGGGAGGTGCAAGAAGGGAAAGCATTGCTGAACACAGAACTAGCTCGAAAACAGAGATAAAAAAACCACCTGCAAGGACTTTGTATGGAGACTGAGCTATGAAGAGAGAAGACAAGGACTTGGAGGGTTTGAAGCAGCCCCTGACAATGCCAGGCTTTTCCTGTACTGTGAGAAACTCACTGCAAAGGCTGTGATTAAACACCTCAGACTAATGAATCAGGATATGTTTCACTAGATAGGAACAAAGTCTCTTATCAGCCCATGCTGAACAATGAAAAGGAGGTCAGATTCAAGTGGAACGTTAGTCAAATAATATCACCTGAACATTTACTTCAAGCTCACTCTTTCAATGAAGGCCACAACCAACAATTACTAATGGGTAAGAGAGGTTTATTTGATGAGGACCTGGCATTCATTATAGCAGGTTCTGGCATTATTAATTGATCAGAAGGCTAGTAAGTGAAAGGGTTACACTAAAAAAAATTGCTGCTAAACAGAAAGATGTGAATGTGCTATTGGTCAGCAACATTTTGTAATTAGGTCACTTCGGGAGCCTTTTGGGTCACTGGTGATGGAACAGCAGCCAAAACCTCCAAATCTGCCTGCTGTGACAGATGCCCAAGTCACTGCTGGGCATAAACACTACAGGTGCTGGGGAAGAAACAAACCTTACAGCCCATAAATATTTCAGACGTGGCAGATGAATAATAAATCGGTGAGAACAACATAGTGACGTGAACTCATGTGAAACCATACCACACACTGTGGACAATATGGCCAGCTGCATTAAAGCAGGACACTCTAAAAAAGCATCCCTGAGAGCTGGTCATCAGTCTTCTTGATCCTGTTTCACATGTACCTAATGTCTGGCCTGGGTACAGATGATGAAACCAGCAAAATCAGAAATGTTGCCTCTTGCCATGAAGAATCAACTCCTGTACTATCATTCATCAGCTGCTAAACTTTCTGGGAGTAAATGTGGCAGCCCCATGCACCAGAGCTGATACAGGTAAGGGAACATCAGTGGTGGAAGATGCACATCAGCAAGAATAACATCCAAATACGAAGCAGAAACTAAAAAGTCCCTGTCACCACGTCTTTTGAACTTCTTCAAAAGAAATAAGCTCACACACTTTTACTACAAAAACCACAAGATTTTAAAATGCCAAGAAAATTCATCTTCAGACTCGGAGCATGCAGTAAAAAAAGGAACTAAACCTGAACCAACCCAGTCTGGTTTTATGTTATGAAACCAAATTACTACTAATGAAGTCCTGGCAAAAACAAATCATTCCTGATTTTACTGTTAAAGAAAGGAATTTCAGAGCCCCGGGGCCTGGGTCAAACAGATCTGAAATCCATATCCCTCTTCTCATCTCAATTTCTCCCAAAGCCAAACCTGAGCACCCGAATTCTTACAACAGCCACCAGCAATGCCATTAGAAATAAAGATGTAAAGAACATGATGAAATGACAATGAGACCTAATTACAAACTGTGAGATAAAAAAAAAAAAAAGCACCTTCTTCAACTGGAAAAAAAAAATCCATTCTGACAAATGGATTGACCAATCAATCCATTTTTGGCTGTGCCAAAAAATCATACAGAAACTAATTAGAGCTTTTCTTCTATCACTGACTGGGTTTAGATTAAGCATGTCCTGACCAAATTTGCAAAAAAAATTAACTGCAGGTAGAAGACAAAGATATCAAGTGGAAGAATATAATTATAGGGACTCTTCAGAAACCACTGGTTAGGCCAAATGCCTTTTCCCCACTGCCTTTCAGATTATATAACTCAGTGATTTACATTGGGACATTATTTAATTAGATCAGCGCCAAATGACTCACAGTGTTTTGTCATTTTAATGGTTCTTTATATTTCTCCATTTTGATGGGTTAATCATTGCCTATCACAGTTTATGGCCTCTATCTCCTTTATTGTGTTTTGCCTCCCATCAGCCATCCAAGGTGATGTGAACTCTGTGCTATTGACTTTTCTCACTCCTCTGGGGAGGTTGTCATGGAGAATTAAGCTATTGACAAATCAACAGCCAACATGCTGAACTCCTTCCTGCACGTCACCATCAGGAATGTGGGGACCAGCCAACTTTTGGATTGTGCAGAACCGAGATGTTCCACCACATAAAAGAAATCCTGAAAATCCTATGCATGGGAGTTTGCTCCCATTTGAAGTTCTGCAAATCTGGAGTAAAAGAAGCATTTAAATCTGTAGTTTAACAAAGGCTTTTCAGGAAAAGTTCAGGCAGCAGGATTAAATTATTGAATTGCAGATTTCCTCCAATAATTTTAATCTTGATAGACATAGTTTTGTTTCCAGAAACTGCTGCCTTAAGTAGCTGCAACTGAGCAAATGAAGCAGGCAGAGATAATTAACACAGTGTTAATTGCAAGAAGTGATGAATAAAAATTATTTTTCAAACACAATTAACATTAATAAATGTTAATTTTGTCCTTTTACTTATTATTATTATTATTCCAAAGCATGGGAAATATTCCTAACACCAAGATAATTAGTCCATCAAAAATATCTAACTTGTGAGTCAGTGCACTAACACTTCTTCATACAGAATCTCCCACCATTATCTAAAAGATACACATTGACATAAAACTGTTATAAAGTACTTTTGCTTGACTAGAAGGCAAAAAAATCTATGACTTATTTACTGAGATATGATGGCTGAAGAAAGGATTAATCCTGATTCCTAATTTAAAGGTTGCCCTCCCCTCTCTGTTGGTCTGTTCTCCTAACAGCTTTTCTTGATAAAGATTCAGTTGCAGGTTCAGTTTTAGCTTGTTGCATTCTGCATTTGTCCAGCAGAAAATGTTATTCCTGTGCATGCCTCTGCTTAACTGAAAATAGGTCTCTTAATGTACCATTAAATATATATATATATACACCTCCTTGTTCTCCCCCCTCAAATGTTTTCCCAAATTTTAATGAAAATGTAATTTCAGAAACGTTTTCTTCCCAAGGCTGTCCTGCTGCCAAGTAGTAAAAATAAGTCCAGCTCCTTGTTGTTGCTGTGGTTGCTGTCAGAGTGGGTGACGAGCCAAGGAACTTGCACTATATGTTCTGTTTCCATTCCCCAGTGGAGAGGTTGAGATAAGCTCCTCCAACCAGGGTTATGGACACAGTGCCAGAAATGTGGGGGCTGCAGGGAGTGCTGGACAGTCTAGAGAAAAGCAAAGGGAAAAAAAAAAAATCTCCAAATTCAAAACTCAAGCTCTGCAGATCCAAGTCAACTCCCTATTTTTTTCAATGGCATAATGCACTGCTTAACTTCAGGCTTGCAATGTGAAAATATTCTGTTCTATATTTGCTTTCCTGTAGCAGCAGTTGCTCACCCTTTTTTCCTGTTTTAAGACAGTTGCAATCTTGCCGTGTCTTTTGTTTCACGTCAGCTGATAAAATCAGCCAAATCATCAGAGGACTTTTTTTGTTTAAAGAATTTACATTTTGACATCTGTGCTCCATCCCCTCCTCTCCTCTGTAGATTATTTAATCATATAATTGTAGATTACTTTAATTATTACTGTTACAAAAACTAAATTCCAGGAGGAGTGAGACCCCCTGAGATCCTGCATCAGCCAACTCAATCAATTAATTAATTAAGCTATATGCTGCCATGCAGTGAAAACTTAAAGCTTGTCAAAGTTGTGACCTCTGTGACAAGAGCACGGCTTTTGGAGTAGCTTTGACTGCAGACACTAAAAACCAGCTATCTAAAAATAAGGCAAGCCAAGGTGGTAATCTGAACTATGGGACAGTCTATGGGGACAGAAAAGCCACGTCCAGAGAAAAATTTACATGTCTAAGATAAGCAGGTGTCCCACCAGGTCATTGTTGTTATTGTTGTTAGTATTATTATTTGTTATTACAGTTATTTAATTTTTTTTTTAACTCTGCTGCTCCTCAGGAAATGTCACTAGGCTGAGTAGTGAGCATTATCTGCAAACCCAGTGCCAGACATGGAAACAATCAAGACACAAGCACACAGGCAGGATAAACTTTGTGATGACAACTTGTGATATTCCTCCTTTTTCATAGGATAAAATAGAGTCTCTTTTCAATAAGCAGCTCACCAATTTTCCTGGTGTTGCTCTCCTTCTGTTTTTTTAATTCCTTCTCTTTTCCCATTCTCTTTCTGCAGTACTTCACCCTTCCTCTTTCCTCCTCTGCTCACCATATTAGGGGAGTCATGGAATGGTTTGGGTTGAAAAGGACCTGAAAGCTCATCTGGTTCCAAAACCCTTTCCATGGGCAGGACACCTTCCACTAGACCATGTTGCTCAGATCATATCCAGTTTCCCCTTGCCAACAATTATCTCCTGCCCAAATATCACACATGAAATCTTTTTTGTCAAAACAAAAATAATCCAGATGCTCTGGAAAATGTTTGAAGAAGTTCTTGTATGAATAAAGTAAATTAATAAACAGAAAGTCTGAGTAGGAAAAGAAAATAAAACTAATAAACTACATGAAAAATACTGCCTGGACCTCTCCAAGTATATCACTTTGCCCAGACTGGTGTATTAAGAAGTCCCATGGAATGACAATGGGAATGTTTCATGTGACATTTTTGTACCAGCCCCTCACTCTGCCTTCATTGCTGTTTTTTCATATTCCCATCTCTCCAATGCAGTGACTCCTAAGCTTGCCCAAAACTGACAGAAAAATGGGACTCCAAATTCATGGAAGGCGTTTGGCAGCAAAGACTTCTGAAATCCCAGTGAGAAAGTCTGGTATATTGACATTAACCCTACTCTTGAACCAGGGTGAAAAAATGAGAGTATCTACTTGGAGCAAAATTAGGTTTTATTGTATGAACAGGAGTCTCAAAACTCTTTGTGAAAACACAGTTGCAAAGAGAGTCTCCCACTGAAGCAAGGCAGGAGAGAAAAGAAACATGAATAACTGAAAGCAACAACTGCAGGGAAGTCAAAACAACGAGCAGCCCCTTTTTAAGTCCAAAATCTCTCATCATGTGAAAGCATTCAAGCTAATCTGATCTGGAAAGAAACGTGTCTCCGGACATGCACAAAATTAAAACAAAATCAGTTTTCCTTCAGATCCTTCACTGAGACTTTTAAAACAGAAAATGCGATCCATCAGCCAACTAGATACAGATCCCACAAAATCCTACCAGGTGAGGTCCCATCTCTAGTTTATATGCAATTTGTAAACAGCTTCCCCAAATCTGGGGGGCTGGTGGAGAGCATGTTGCTGCAAAGATCCATGCAGGATCAATGGGAAGAGGGATGGAGACACTCTGCCATCAGCTTTGGCCAGCAAGGTGTGGAATTTTCCAGGTTCCTTAAAGTTCTCCTTCAAAGGAACATGTAAGCCATACCTCACATCTAAGTGAGAGCATTTGACTGACTTGGAGTTGGTCAGCCCCAGAGTTGTGCTTATTTAAATGAGTGCACACACAAAGAAAGTATTCAAACTGTTTTCTTTTGTGCATGGAATAAGAGGTACAAGACCACAACTACCATGTGGATTCATCTGTCCCTTTCACTTAGCAGGCAGCAAAAACCTAAAGCCTTCATCTTTACCCCTTTGACCTACACCCTGTGGGTTTGTCTGTGCCTCAGTATTTGGAGAAGAGGGGACCCCTGATCAAGAGACATTTTGGGCCATCAGTCAGCACAGAGCCAAGGGTCTCATCTCCTTCTGCCTTAATATCTCGCCAGTGTTAATTGCAGTTACGGGTGAGCGGGCAGTGCTGGAGAGCAGAGGATGTGAGTGCTTTGCCATCACTGATTACCTCACATCACACATTCAAAACCAGTCTGCCTGTCCCTGCAGTCCTTGGGGGGGGGGGGGGGGAAAAAAAAAAAAAAAAAAAAAAAAAAACCTGTTGTTACTGACAGCTGCTCTTCAAAGGTCAAGGATTACAATAGTTGGAACATTGCGGGTCAAGGCTGACCTGAACCATACAGAGAAACTCTTCTTGCCCTCCCTGCAGCTTGGCTGTAATAAATGTTATCTGTGCCTCTCTCTTTATAAGCTTTGAATTCACATAAAAAGGGTGAGGGAAAAAAAAAAAAAAAAAGGAAAAATAAAGCAAATAAAAAATATTTACAATGTAATCTCTTCTCTGCACACACCTCTTCCACTCAGGCAGCTATGAAAGCTGTCCTCCTGGCAAGATAAACTATCATTTTTTAACAAGGTGGATGGATGCCTTCATACATTTTTAAGCTTGGTACAGGATATATTTTGTGGTTTATTTATAATGACATCAATTACACTTGCTCCTAGGTAATAATTCACTCCTTTATAATTATTTATGAGGTTATTTTTGCTTTTTTGAAAGTTTTATGTTTATTGATGTGTTTGGTTAACGAACACTTAAATGACATGGTCAGTTGCTTTGCAAGATGCTGGAGAACAGCAAAATCAATATGTTCTGCACCTGAGAACAATCTTCTTAGTTTTGTAGTAATGATTCCCTGAGCAAGGTCCCAGGAGCCTGCAAGATAATTGCAATTCCACATAGTCAACAGTCTGTTCAGATCTATATAATCACTGTCTTTAGCTGCTTCATTTTGTTTGGTTTTGTTGCGTGTGATCTTTCCCGTTAACATCTCTGTCTCTGTGATCTCAGCTGGCTGGTTTGTGCCCCCCCAGCCCCTCCCTTAGCTTTCATTTTGGAGCCTCACCTCTGCTGGATTCAGACCCCTGCTCAGAGCACAGAAAGCAGTTAGTTAAGTAGCTGTTCTCTGCCACTCAATTTATCTTTGTTGATTGCTACCTTTGGAGAATTAAAGTTCACAACACTCTGGATAAACATTAAAAAAAAAAAAAAAAAAAAAAAAAAAAAAAAAAAAAAGAGAGAGAGAGAGACATAATGAGGCCTGGTATCCCCAGCTGAAGATAATTGATCTCCTCAGTTGCTCTAATATGCAGAGTACAGAACACAGACTAGTGCTAATGGAATAATATATTCCGTGGGCCCTCTGTGCTGGGAGGCAGACAGCGCTCAGCATGGTGAGGGATGGTAAACAGGGTTAGCTCTTCCAGTTGGGAAGCTGGCAAAGAGATTTGTCTTCAGGTTGCAAGGTCTCCACAGATGCAAAGGAGAAGAATAATGATGGTATTTCATCTCCAAAGTGGCTTGTGCTCTGGCTGTGGCATGGCATTTTTTTAGGATAGGATCAATGGCTCACGACCTTTTTAAAGCGGTGACTGCATCTTTGGCATATTTGTGAAATGCACTGAGGTAATTAATCAGGTGTATTCCTAAGTTAGATTTGCATCCAGAGGACACAAACCAATAAGAGCCTAAAGAGAATAAACCAGGCAGGAAAGCACAGCAGATGTAATCTGTGATCTCTCACAACTGGACGTCTACAAGGCCTCCTTCAATACTCTGCATCAGATCCATAAAGACATATCTGACAGTTTTCACATAAATGACAGTGCCTGGAACTCCACAAGGTCTTTGAGGATTTGATACTGATCCAAAATGTTGGGAAATCACTGTCCTCCTGTGTCACCTAAAGCTAGACAAAAATAAAAGTCTCAAATGGGGCGACACAAGGCTTGGAGTGAGGTTTTCTCCCCGTGATGCTGAGGCCTGGTTTTTTTGTCAGCTCTTGCTGACAGTCATCTGCCACACTGATGGGTTTTGAAACACAGCCTAATCCAGTCTATTACCTTCCACATTAGCTCAAGGACTAATCCAAAACCTCAGCTTCTGTAAGCACCCTGTTGCACAGTGTCCAGCACAGCTCCCAAGTGAAGATACTTTCAGAGCAAAGAGAATATTGAAAGAGAGAAAGGATTTAGTAAAAGCATAATTAATGATCAGAGTATTTCAGTTTGAAGCTCGAAGCCCAACAGAGGGGAAATTCCTACATCCTAAGCACGTGAGAACTGAAAAACAGATGTCTCAGCTGGACACCTAAACTATCAGGATATTCTCAGCAGTCACTTTAGAAAATGTAGCTCTGAGTCCTTCAGTTAATACAAAACAAGCCAAATCATCTTCAAAATGGACCAGATAAACCCCCCCAAACATATTATTTGGACAGTTACTAGCTGGTAGCTGACAAAACCAATCCTCCCGCTTCATGCAGAAAAATTAAAATTGGCATCATTCTTCTGACTTTCAAAATAGATCAGTAGTAATGTTAACACGAATAAATCAACTGGAAAGATGTTTGTAAATCTTGAACAGCCAAAGGGATATAGTTACCTGCTTTAAAGGAAGATAGCTGACTTTTCTACTTCCATTAACTGTTGCCAAATCTCATAAATGTAAACAGAGAATAAATCCTCTCAATCACTGAGTATGAATATTCTCCTGGGAAAATCCAGCTGGCATCCAACTTGATTCATGTTCTTTAAAAAAGGCATTTGTTTTATAAGCCTAGGGTGAGCCTTAAAATATAAGTTCATGTGTAAAAAATATTATGGCTCAGGACCTGTTTCAGACAAAAAAAAAAAAAATACATCCTTTTCTCAGCTTCCAACCATTCCCCATGCTGAGAGCAAAGGCACATGAACTCAGGGTCATGACATGGGCTCAGAGGAATCTGTTAAACTTGGGTATTGAAACCATGACCTCTAGCACCATCACCCCTTCTCAGGCTGCTACTGTGGCTCCCAATCTTTGCACTGAATTAGAAGTCAGGCCTCAATATTGGTAGGATCTGAACCTATGAAAAGCCTAGACTTTTCTACAGCCAGAAAAAAAAAAATTATCTAAAGCCTTCCCACTTATTTGCTGCTTCCCATATGTGTCACTTCAGGTGAGGCAGTATTTCCCCAGCCTGTATTTCACAGATGCTCCTAACATCCATCTCCTAACACGAAACAGCAAATATTCCATACCTGTCTTTAATCAGTAACTCCAACTCCTAATAAATGCAGCATTACTGGCAAATTCAGGCCAGCTATAAAACCCACTGCTCTCCTAGCCACAGAGTATTTCCTAAATGTGGGAGGGATGCTGTGTCTTACAGCCACTCATTACTCTTCAATTGATTTCCTCTTTTTAGATGTCTTAACAAAATAATTATAGAAATGCACTATATATATATACACACACACATTATATATCAATATATATATATATATATATACTATATACCACTATATATATATACACACATGTATATAGTGAGGTTGTATTTTTAAGCAAAGATCAGAAACAGGAATTTTCTTTGGCCGGGGAGGTCGAAGATTTGTGAGATCAGAGGGGTAGAAGGGAGTGAGTCCATGCTAAGAAAGGTTTGAGGGGAACAGTGGACAATAAACTAGTAACTTCTCTGTGTTTTTCCATTTGTGCCTGATTATTTGGTCAAGCAACTTACTCCCAAACTCGAAAATGTTCTGTATGCAAACATACCAACACACACACACATGAAATACACACTCATTCACTGGATGTGAATGGCCCATGCCATTTTATTTTTGGTCTTGGGGAAATTGAGAGGACATTGCCAAGCCTGTTCTCAGTTCTACTCTGTAGAGGCCCAAACTAAAATTACAACTGAAAAGCAAATGCAGTGACCTTTAAGGGAATTGAGAAGAAGCTATTTCCTGTACATTTCTAAATGCTATATTTTAAAGGTTCTAACCTTATTTGTTACAAGCATATAATACCAAGAAAACCTTGCGAGTGAAGGTTCTGTATTCATCACGTAGCCCAAGTCACTTACAGAAGATGGGGAAAGTTATTACTTTCCCCCTTGCAGACATTAAAGTTCAGCTCCCTTTCCTGTAGTGTTTTGCAGCATTAAGTAAGGTTCAGGGATCACTGGAAGAATTACAGGTTTCTCTGTATAGAAATACAGGGTCCTGCAAGCAGCCACAGATGCATCATCAAACAGGGAGAGCAATTTGTGAGATATTCATGTCCTACACAGCTCAAATGAGCTAAGGGGAACTTCTATCTGATATTGACACAGCATAAACTGTATTGAACAAAGCAGTTTTTCAATGAGAATTATAAGAGAAATTGATTTACAAGATGCAGTTTAAAAGTAAAAGATAGGACAACAAGAGACAGGTCAAAACTCTTTATCGTGCCACCTGTAAATCTGCATTTTAATTGCATCAAATAAGTAACAAGCAGTGTGTTTGTGTAGTGCTTTATTTGGTGTCTGCCAGTCAACAGAGAATTTGTGTTTTGGTGCTTAAAAGGTCATAAAGTGAAATGTTAACTTTGCTTTATTTATTATTATTATTATTGATTGATTTATATGGTACCTTTCATGGGCGTAATGGTGCTCTACACCAAATAAATCAAGGAGCATAAAACCTTCATTACAGCAAATAAGAGTGAGAACAGACAGAGCCAGAAATGCCAATAAAATGCAGAAGTGGTTGGTAAACGAGTGTGGAGTTTATCTGATTTTTATAAATTTGTCTGGAATTCACACGTGTGGGTTACTGTGGTGTCAAATGTCTCACCAGCTAAGATCCTCATAAGAAAATGCAACGTATCAGGTAACAGACAAATGGAAGAGGTGGGAAATGCAAATACTTCAGACCAGTTACAATGCTGCTTACAGAATGGAATACAAGCTGAGTCAAGAAACAGCACTAAGAAAATATGTAAGATCTGAAATTCCTTAAAAACCATTGTAATATTTATAATCAAGAAATAACTAATACAATGCAGTCTGCTACAACTCAGATCTCATTCCCTCTCTACAGAGGGAATGAAATAAAAGTGTAAACTATAGAATGGCCTTTGCCATGAGCTTGCAATTAAACACAGTTTATAGAACCATTCCTAGATATTACATGTGAAAATAAATTAAAAAAAAAATTACAATGAAAAGCTCCAAATATACTGCACAAAATTATTTTTTTTTACAGTTCATTTTCGGCCATCCAAAATCGCCTCCATTTGTTTCAGTAGAAGAGGATTGTGACCTTAAAGAGCTTAAAGAGTTACAGGCCCTGGCTGTGCTTTAAAGCAGTACAGGAAATCACAGGCACAGATATGGTACTTGACCTTTAGTGGTGCAATGAAACCACTAAAATATATGTTAGGCTGCAAAATGCGGAGATCTTCTACCGTGAAACAAAACAGATATTGATTTTTTTCCCATGCACCTTTTAGTAGGACAGTAAGTCAAACACAGTTGGTGCCAGGTGATTCTGCTTTGTTGAGATATCATGCAATGTTGTTCTGTAAAAGTCAAGAGTAGTGGGATTTTTGTGCTTTTGCAGCTTGGTTTTCTGAATTAAATAAACCGAAACTGAGAGTTAAATAAATGTGTCAGCAATGTCTCTTTATACCTTACACAAAGCAAAGTTCTGTAGAAAGTCCAACACTTGAGGGATTAAAACTTGGCTGAAAGGATACAGGACAACATTTGAGTGAACACACTTGGGTTTCTGAGTTAACCACTAGGCAGAAACCAAAGGGAGACTTACAAAGATCCCTGTCTAGTGGAGAATTCTATCCCTCATAAAAAAAAAATTGCAAAATTCACCACATATCACTCTGGAAGGACTTAAGGATTTGGGCATCAATAGCTTTTCAGTTATTTAAACTAGCTTACCCTGAAATGGAAGTACAGCAACCTATACTTGACTCTTAAAGAGAATCTTTCAGATGTAAGCCCCAATAACAACAAACCAATAACAGTTTTGATGCCTTAAGTTTTAGCTTTCATGTTTTTCAGACTATGTGCTGCCTAGGGGTGTAGTCCTGAGCCTCATATTAAGTGTCAGTCAGCTCCTCACAGAGTAGGGAGACAAAAATCCTTCTCCTGCTGAGGACCAAGGACAACTTTCAGGCCCAAAAGCACAAACAAGGGTGGGCTGGAGGGAGGAACAAGAAGGATGGGACCTCACAACCTGAAGTTGGAATTGGACAATTAAACCCCAATGTGCAAATGGACCAAAACTTATAAAAATGTAAGACCTTGTGACCATTTGTCCATTTTGTGACCATTCTTAGTCCACCCTGGGTGTAGCCCTGGTCAGGCCCTGCCTGTCCAAGGTGGATCCTGAAGGCCTTTCAATAAATCCCTACTTTATTCTCCAGCTCTGTCCAGTATCTGTTTCAGCCTGGAGAAAAGGAGACTCAGGGATGACCTTATCACTCTCTACAACTCCCTGAAAGGTGGCTGTGCTCAGGTGGGGTTGGTCTCTTTCTTCAGGCAGCAACTGACAGAATGAGAGGACACAGTCTCAAGCTGTTCCAGAGGAAATACAGGTTGGATATGAGGAAAAGGTTTTTTACAGAAGGGATGATAAAGTACTGGAATTTCCTGTCTGGGGAGGTGGTGGAGTCACCATCCCTGGATGTGTTTAAAAAAAAGACTGGATGTGGCACTCAGTGCCATGGTTTAGTTGAGGTGTTAGGCCACGGGTTGGACTCCGTGTTCTTGAAGGTCTCTTCCAACCTGGTGATTCTGTGGTTCTGTGAATCCGAGCAGAAAGGATTCCACACAAGAGCAGCAGCCTTCGGCTGGCTCCAGCAGGAATCTGTGTGCAGCAAGCACAGAACGTCAGCACTGCTGAGCATTATTAGTAACTCCAGCTGGGCTCCCCTCAGCTAAATCTGCCCCCATCTACAAATGACCACCAGAACGTGAAAAAAAAAAAAAACCAGAGGAATTGCCGTACCTTAAGTGAAAAAATATGATTGAATAAATCCCCAGCGTAAGACTTTTGTGCTTAATTAGTTAAATCCCCTTAAGACACTAAAAAAAAACCAGCTAAAAAGGCTCCCAGTAATTTGTAATAAGATGCTTAGATAATGTACTCGCTATCAAGGGAAGTTTTAAGTTTCACTGTAGTCCATTTTTTAACATCTTGGCAAAGACCTTTTTCTCCCTCTCATGCTAAAGACCTCCCATTGACACTGTAACTTTAGCCTGGGAGCAGCTGGTGACTATTTCTGATGAATGGCAGGTGAGAGAGTTTTTCAGGCTACAACATGCACGCAAAACCGAATTCTCCATCCTCCTTTCCTTCGTTTAGCAGCTTTAAAGAAGCCCAAGACGAGGCAGTGTGGGAAAGTTGAGTGCTCACCTTACACAAGCAGAATTTACAGGGGGGGCAGAACACAAAAAGAGAAATCACTGTGGGAAGGAGCTGTCTGTCCCTTGGCTTGGCATCAATATATTCCTGCTCTACACAGAACTCAGGCAAGGCTAATACAGGCCAGAAGGGTACCTGAGCAAACAGATGAAAAGAAATATCTTTTGGAGCTGATCCAGAACAAAATGGGCTTTCTTCATAAAACAAAAAATCAAAATCAGTTGAAGGGACTAATTGAAACATTGAGCATTTCTCTCCAGGTCTGATTTCATCATTTTGATTCTATTTTGGCCTTTTAAATATTTAATATGTTACATTTATATGTATTTTGGACTTGAGACTTTATTTCATGATGAAGAATTTAAAAGACTGGGTTTTTACAGCAATTTTTTCTGAATAGCTATTATATAATATATATATATATTTATAATATATAATTTATACTTAATTATTTAATATTTATATTTCATTAATATATATATTTATTATATATATAATAAATATTTCTTTTCAACTATTTCAGCTGTAGCCCACTCCCTACCAGCATGAAATGTGTGAGAGAACCTGTCTCAAACTTGATATCCAAACCTTTCATCAATGGGTGGATTTAAAGCTTGGAAGTTTAAAGTGCAGCTGGATAATAGTGTAAAGATGTTTAATCAAAGATGCCTCAGTTGACAGTGGTTGTCATGGACTTTTAGCACACTGTGACTAGAATCTGTCTGCAGAAAGAAATGTTTTGATGGGCTGTCTGAGGACTGACTGCTCAGTCTATCATTTCAGGTACGCCAAAGTTCCTCCTGATTTCTGTTCATGAAGAATGTGAACACCAAAAATGCTGAGTAGCCTCAGTTGACTCAGATGTTCCAGAAACCAAGGGCATTCAGAAACAACCGGGACTGCCATCCTTTCCTCCCCTCCTTTTTTTTTTT
>VXBN01005093.1:244914-274344 GCA_013397395.1 Sinosuthora webbiana
AAAAAAAAAAAAAAAAAAGGAGGCTAATGGAACAGCAGGAAATCTGATTAATTTCTTTTTTTTTTTTTTCACTGAGCAATGCTGATGAAGCAAGACAGCAATTTTATTCAGCAATGAGGTAATTTATTTGGCAAAAATAGAAACTACCTGAATCTCGGCTGAAAATCTAAACCATGCTTTTAGCTGAAGTTCAGAAACACCACGTAAGTTCACTTGAACTGTGTTTTCATATCCCACTCTCATAATGACAGATTGGCATCCATACTAAATCAGGACCAGCCAAGGGGTGGATGGGAAGCTTGGAGAACACAGCAAGAGCAGCAAAGAGGGTGATTCATTTGGAAGGAGATGTTTTATGAGAAATCAGCATTCCAACTTAGTTACCTAGCAGTTTGGGGAAATTAGATCGGGTATTTGAAACTGCAGCCGTGTTACCAGTCACATTAATTAATTTTATTGCTCTCTCTTTAGTTAAGTAAACTCACCCTGACAATCAAAGCTTCAAAGGAAATTCGGAAGTGGGATTTAAAAAGAGCTTTCCAAAGCAAATATTAAATATATATAGTATAAGGATACACTACTTTTTTATAGTTGTAGGAAGACTGGAAATATAGTGCGTGCAGATTCATTTAAACAGTTTGAAGATTTTTCTTCTCTATCCTTTCTGCAGTTTTATGAAAAAACAAAACAAAACAAAACAAAAAAAAAAAAAAAAAAAATTAAAAAAAAAAAAAACCCAAAAAACTGGGAAGCTGCACACTCGAAGCAGTCACATACCCTGCACACATGGCAGTGTGCTTTTTTCACTAAAAAATACACAGTACACCATGCTGAACTGTATGCACTTCACTGAAGTGCCTAAATCAGATGAGCAATTCCAAAAAACAATTCATTGCACCCAAAAGTCAAGCTGCCTCCCTCAGTTTATCTCTGCAGATCCCAGAGGGAGGCTACAGAAACTAAACTCTTACACAAAACTTTATTTAAATCCTTGTCTTTTCAAGGGATGAAAGCAGGCTTCACGTGTGTATTATTTTGCTGATTCAAATGCAAATCTGTTTCGGCAAAACCTCCTACTGCCGTGAATTTTTTGTGAATTCTAACAATTTCAGAATATTAGTTCAGCTGATAATGGGCAAACACTTGCCAGTTACTACAAGAATTTGATTTTGTTTCTGTAGCAAAAAAAAAAAAAGAAGAAAAAAAAAAAAGATATTTTTCATTATGCTTCTTTCCAATGTGTCTGAAGGAGAAGCCCCAACTGTTATTGCTGCCTAATAAAGTTAAGTTCCTGCTCTGAGCAGAAATACATCAGGGACTAGCAGGGACTAGCTTGCATTTCATTCTCAGGACATAAAGAACATGACGGTTGTGAACTGAAAATGAGATTATACCAAAGGGAACAAAAGGTAGATGTGGTCGCAAACCAACCAATTCAGAGCTTTGCTGCAAGCTAACTATTAGCGCAGATGACTCTTTCACCTTATAAACTGTGTTTTCATTATGTTCCTGATAGAGGTGCATTAGGAAAAGGGCTGTTTCCTTGCCCTTTGAGAGGATTTTACCGGTTGGGTTGTGCAGCACCCTCATGTGAATTTCAACAATGAGCAGATCTAACAGAGAAAGCTGCAGGACAATAGTCATGTAACATGCCTTTTGCTCTTTATATCTTAGCAATTAAAATGAACAAAATTAATCAAAATCTGATCTTCTCCGTTCTGCACGCTGATAGATCCCCAAATCCTTAATATCTCCCAGTGCCTAGCCTATAATACCATCATCCATTGCAGTCCCTGTCCACATCCCAGAATGCAGGCTAATCTGGGAACTCTTGATTTAATACATGTTGCCACACTGCCCTTGACCTCAGAAGGACTTTGAAGTTTTCTGGCTGGAGATGAAAGTTACAGTATGTGTGGCAGGGCTGGGCTGTAGAGTAAGAAAGAATTGCTAACTCAACAACTTGTTAAAACACACATTTCCAGGACCCTCTTTTTTTTTTTTTTTTTTTAAAGACTAATAAACACACTATTTCCAGGATTTCAGTCCCCTTGTTCAGATTGATTAGATGAGAGATGAATTTGAACAGACAGATAGATTAAATCAAGAGTTATGGGTAAATTATTTCCAGCCCTCCAAATCTGCCCTGATGGTATCCATTTCCTAGCTCTCCTTAAGGATTTCTGCTGGAGTGCAGCCTATAAAGCTTCCATCCTGGTGCACATCATCAGGTTAGGAGTGGCAATTAGATGCAATCTGAAGATACCTTCCTGAAGAGGGCTTTATTTTTTGGAAGCCATGAGAGGAGACCAGATTCAGAACCTACTTGGTGGCAATGTTAGTCCTCTGAAAAAATAAAGAACTCACACGGGCTTTTGGTGCAGTGTGACCAAATCTTTGTGAAAAGCAGGAGGGATGAAACTCCTTGAGATTATTTTTTTGCCTCCCTGTCATATGTTCATGCTGTTTGGACCCAAGGCAGACATCTGCTGGACAGCTTAGCCATGCTGTAAAAAGGCCAGATGTAATTAAAATACGTACTCGTTTCTTGCCAGTCAAAAGAACCTGAAAGAAAGAGCTCCAAACCAGAACACCAGAGCACAGTTTTCTCTTTCTCATAAAAGATCACATTTTCATTCTTCAAATTGCTGCATAGGCAGGCAGGCCTTTAGCAGCAATAAATCCTTGCAGATCTCTTTTTGGACCTCTGAAAAGGTACTTCATTTTCTTACCAGCAAAAAGCAGGGTCAGCTCTTGCTATCTCTCTGTGCATGGAGAATACTAAATTTACAAAGACAAATAAGGAGACAGGAGCTCTTTTATGAGATCCGTGGATGAATGAGGTGTCATCCTTGACACTGAGAATCTAATATTGAATTAACAGCATTGTAAAATGGTTTGGACTGAAAGGGACATTAAAGTTCGTCTCGTTCCAGCCCCATGACATGGCCAGGTTGTTCAAAGTCCCATCCAACCTGGCCTTGAACATTTCTAGGGATGAGACATCCACAGCATCTCTGGAAAATATGTCCCAGTGCCTCACCGCCTTCACAGTCAATGATTTCTTTCTAATATCTAACCAAAACCTGCCCTTTTTCTGTTTAAAGCCACTCCCTCTTAAAAGTCACTGCCTGCTCTTGTCAAAAGCCCCTTTACAGTACTCTCAAAGCTCCTTCAGGCACTGAAAGGGGCACTAAAGTCCCCCTGGAGCCTTTTCCAGGCTGGACAACCCCAACTCTCTCTGTTTTCATAGGAGAGGTGCCCTGACTTTGGACAAAGAGGAATCAAGTAGTCACATGCAAAGAAGGAATTGAGACAATCTCATGAAGCGAAGAACTTTAAGGGTTAAAGCAAGCAAACAAACAGCATAATCTGGTTTATTTATGTCCAGGTTGGATAAACCAACACCTGAGAGATTCAGGTCAGGCACTAGCAACAAGTTTCTAATTCTAAGAGAGCACAACTGAATTAGATTGCATGGGAAAAAGCAGAATGTGATAAAATTTTCAGCACCAGGCATTTGTAACAAGTTTAGCAAGCATCTGTACAGAAAGATGAAATCAACCCTACTCCAGGCAGAGGACTAGATGAGTTGGTCGAGTCATTTTGGTGACTTTTACCCCAAAGATCCTAAACTCTGTGTTGAAATAAAGCACTTGTTTTGCCTGTACCTCCTGGCTCTGTGACAATTGCAACCCCTTTTCCAGATAATTAGTATTTTAGGATTACAACAAGAGGAATGCAGCATTACCAGAAGATTTTAACACCCTTTAAGAAACGAAGCACTGCTAAATTGCCAAGTAAGAGAAATAGAATGTCATCTTAAGGACTCCCCCAGCAAACCAGAAAGCTCAGCAAACTTCAAGTTAAGCAAAACCATTTCAGCATCTTGCTGAAATGTTTTATGGTTTATGGTATTCAGACACAGGAAACACCATGGAAAGGAGCAGCACACAACCTTCCTCCCATCCTTAGTGAATTAGTTATTAAACTACTATTATTTACTGCTATGATGTCTTGGAAATACTTCACTAAAACAGATCCACCTTGTCACAGGTTTACAAAGCATTTTCAAAACATGTTTTCAGCACCTGGAGTACTTGAAGACATATGGGATATCAGTAGGATTCTCCAAATTGTGATGCTGGCATCACACCTTTGAATTAAGTATCAGTGATATCTTAAGTTTCAGCTTTCATGTATTTCAGGTTCTGTGCTGCCCAGGGGTGCAGTTCTGAGCCTCATATTCAGTGTCACTCAACTCTCTTCACAGAGCAGGGAGACAAAATAAATCCTTTTCCTGATGAAGACCAAGGACAATTTTTAGCCCCAAAAGCACAAACAAGGGTGGGCTGAAGGGAGGAACAAGAAGGATGGGACCTCACAACCTGAAGCTGAAGGTTCATTAAACACCAATATGCAAATGCACCAAACCTCATAAAAATGTGAGACCTTGTGACTGGTCAGCCCCTTTGTGACCATTCTTAGTCCACCCTGGGTATAGCCCTGGTCAGGCTCTTGTCCTGCCCTAAAGGCCTTCAATAAATCCCTACTTTATTCTCTAGCTCTGTCCAGTCTCTGTTTCAGGTCAGCCTTCCCAAGGCACCATCAGGACTAAACCCATCCTTTTCTGGGACCCAAGAAAGCACTGAGTGCAGGTTAACACCTCCAGTGCCTTTTCTTTTCGCAATTTATTTCTGAAATACTATCCTCAACACATCCCTGGCCAGAACTCCTCATTGCTGGAAATCACTGTGAATTCACCATTTCGCCTAGTGTTTCCTATTAATTAGCTCTAGGCAGCTTCCTGCTTAGGACCTTACCTGGACCTGAGTTGTTTTTTGAGGCTCTCTGCACGGACCAGGCAAAGGAGACACAAATTCAAATTCAGGCCACCTGCACGTGGCTGCTTTCTGCTGGATCACTCACATTCATATAATTACAGAGGTGGAGGCCCTTTCACAGACACACACGTGTCCAGTGAGTATGGACAGAAGTCCTACCCGTGTAAGTGGATTGAATGATATGCTTTAAATTACAAGCAGGACCAGCTACTGGTGGCTTCCTTTCACTGTTCCTGCTGCAGGGCCCTGTTCACCATACAAGTGCTGACAGATTGTTTGATGAAATTTTCAAGTTCAAGAGATGAACAAAAGCAAATATTAAACCAAAAGAAAAAGGAACTGTTTTCATGCTGTCTTTTCGTACTTCAAAAAGTGCTGCTCCTGTTTCCTCCTTCCCACTTTCTGTATCACGATTAATATGTCTTAGGTCATTCAGAGGTGGTTAAACAACCTTGAAGTGCTGGTGAACTGATCCAAAAAGTAATTTTTCACACCTAATTAATACGAATGCTTAAGAAAGGGAGAGGTGTTTTGGGGTTTTTTATTTTATTTTGGGTTATTAAAAGCAGATGTGTTGGATCAGAGATGGACTTCGAGTCACTGCAGGAGGACATACTTCATCCACATGAGCCATCAAAAACTCCAGTATGTGAAGTCTAGGCTACTTATCAGAGCTGCCTGTAGCCAGCAGAGAGGGATAACTATCTTTAGTGTATGATTCAGCCCATCCTAAAATAACTGTCAAGGACAATACAGGTTTATCATTCTATGGAAGTGATCGTTTTTCTCTCACTGACTATAGAGAAACAATTAATTCCTGGGTGTTTAATTTATATTAAATGAGGAAAATCTCCCTAGAAACTCAAAAGTCAACCTCAAATTGAAGTAATTTTTTTCAATAGGATCTCTTCTTTTTTCTTTCAAGGCTGCCAGACTAATCTCGCACTAATTTCTTCCATAAGACTTTTTTTATGTTACAGGTCCAGAAACTGAACAGCCAACCAAAATATTTCTGTCATTTTTTTCAGCTCTTCCAAACATTTTGCAGGATGCCTCTGACAAATCTTTATTTTGATTGTTTCCTAGTTTTAGGAAGGGAGGCATGAGCCACATAAGTATCCACAAATTTATCTCCTGAGTTGTTTTAGGCTCGACCACCAAATTAGCTGTGGATAATTAAGCTTTAGCATTGATCCCAAGGCATATTGTGACACCAAACCTGCTTCTGTGTATGAACATATCCTTGCATTCCTCCATTATAAAGTTATGAATTGATTTTTAAAATTATTTATTTTACAAAGAGGCTATTTAATTGCTTAGGTTTTGGTGGTTTTCTCTTCCAGTTTGTCTTATTTTTTTCAGTACAATATTTTTACATAAACAAATTTCTCACTGACCAAACCTACTCTGTTTGTACTTTCTAGCAATGTATTTGCTTTCCTATGGTACATTTCTATCATCTGGTTGAGGCCAAGAATTCTCATCTAGGTGGGAATCTCTGAATTCAGAATTCCACATAAATTGCAGGAAGAAACAACAGATCTAAAGGGGTAGTTATGGTTAAGTGGCAAATTTCATACTTTGTCAGCCTAATGGAAGAAGAAAACACAAATTTATCCTCATTGCTTCAGGTGCCCATTTTGCTGCCATCCAAAAATTGTTAACAGTGCAGCACAAGGCATTTTGCCAAGAGCTGCTATTTCAAGCTTTAAAACTTGAAATTTTAGAGATTTGTGCTTTGAAAACTGATTTTTGCATTTTATTTGCCTGGGTGCAAGGTGGTGAAAGATCTGGTAATGTCTCCATGACCTCAGTGTACCACATTTCACAGCAAAATGCATCAGCATTTTCATGGTAGACAACCAAAAAATCTTTATGGGCTTTATGACACCATAATAGAAATGTAGGTTTTGGGTATAGGATTTAAGATCTTATATAGTTTATAAACAAACATCTATTATTCTTTCATAAGACTAAAAATTTCAGCCGATCTTCATATTCTTTTTAGAATTATTTTCATCTCACTGCCCTTTCCATTCAGTCCCTTCTCAGATACGACTGCAACTTTTGGAAACGATGGCAACCCGAACTAAATACAGCACAGTATGTGATCTTAATAAAAGAACTAAGAAATCCATCACCATCTCCTTAAGCTTTTATTCTGCATTCAGGCCCTTAATCCTGGCATTCCTGTGGCTCCTCTAAACGCTTCTCCAAAACATCGGAACATTTCCAAGAATAAGTCTCCGTTCTTCCCCCACCCTGGCACACTCCAGCAGCCCCATTCCTCTCCAGTGTACATAGGACAATCTGGTAAGTCAGTTTCTAAATCAATTATATCAGCCATGAAATATGCCAGTTTCTCAGCTACAAGCTGGATACAAATTGCTTTACTGATATGTGTTACATAGACAAATATTTCAAATCAGATATCAAAGGCTCAGCTACTCGACTTATGAAAACAAGTCTTGTCATTCCTATTTCTCAAAAGCAGTTCAATCCAAAAATAGTCAAGCAAGCAATAATTCTTCCTGAATTACGTTACAGAAGACCATTTTGATTTATACATTGTCGTCATTATTTATGCTGAAGGAAATTAAAATATGGACAAGCAATTAGCACTGAGACAAACAACACTGAAGCAAGGAAAAGACCTAAGCCCTGTTTAGTCCATAGTCTAATCTTTAACTAATTGGTTGCACTCCTTCAGTTAAATCTCACAGAAAAGCTTTAAACACTGAGGCAGACAATCCCATTTTAATAGGTAACAAAACCTTCTGAACTTTGTAGTTCATTTATTGCCAGCTTACAAGATCTTTGGATTTTCATACGTCCAAAATCTGTGGTCACCTGGTTCTCCTATAAACATACAAAAGTCAGGATTGTCTCTGCTCTCATTCTCTACACTCTTTCCATACTAGAAAGTGAGAGCTTTCTGAGGATAGTTCATTCCATCCTACAATAAGTGTTGAAGGAGGAATGCACCTTCTGGCCGTTCTTTTTTTTTTTCCCATTAGCTGAGGAGTGAACTGCACTTCCATAGAGCAGACTTGGAAGTTTTAGAAGTCTCAAGTCCAGTAAAACAAGCCTGTGCAAATCCAGGAGAACGAGCCTACGTTCTCAAGGAATGGTCTCATTCTCCATGCTGAATATAAATCCTTCATGTAATTCTGAAAAGAAAGAGAAATCATGATACCAGATTCAAGGGTCACGTTACAAGGACAATGAGGAATTCCTAGGAATGCCAGAGAATGGAACACTTGCTCTCTGTGTGTGTGATTTAGTGACTTAAATTTGTTTCCACTTCGAAAAATGCCTCATCTATCTTCTTGCCTGTCATATTAAAAATCCCTTACTCCACAAACCTTGGAACAGGTGGGTTGCTCAGGCTTGCTCTTATCACTGGCCAGGGTAGGAAGGAGAAAAGATTATTTGATTCCACCCCGGCAAATATAACGAAAGAAGAGATGGCAGCAGAGGGTTTCATTGTTGGCTTCCCAAATTGTTCCTGCTGCTTCACAAAAAAAAACCAAAAAAACACAAGACTCATATGTGTGGTAAGACCCTTTCACTACTGAAATTTGAGATTTATACCTGATGGGTGGGTAGTTTCATGGACTCACAGAATGGTTTTGGTTGGAACTGACCTTAAAGCCCACCTAGTTCCAAACCCACCCCTCACCACGGGCAGGGACACCCTCCAATATCCCACAAGCCTGGCCTTGGACACTTCCAGTGCATCCACAGCTTCTCTGGACAAGATGTGCCAGGGTCTCACCACCCTCACAGAGAAGAATTCCTTCTTAATATCCAATCTAAACCTACTCCACAAGCTCAAGTCACCTTCTGCAATTTAGGGACTACAGAAATCTCATAGCAGAGTTAAGTGTTCAGACTGAATTTAAGCTATATTAATATATATTAATTGTTCATATATATTAATTATTGATATATATTTATTATTAATATATAATTAATATTACATATTAATAGCCACAAAAAAAAGGCCTCCTGGAAATGGTTTTTGGTTCTGAACACTGAGTTGTGGCAGTTACAGTATCTGGTCTCCATCCTTGCAAAGTGCCTTGAAAGGCAGAGCAAAGAATGTTTAGGAGTTTTATGTTTTGTTTGCAGTGAGCCTAGAGACCTGGGATGAACTGATTTCTGGCCTATGCAAAGTGGCTTCCTACAGGATTTAAAGTAATGAGAAACATGAGTCTCAGTATAAATAAATTTGTGCTGGTATGTGGCAAATACACATCACTCACATTTACTTCAAGGAGTGAAAATATATCTTTCCATCATAGCAAATTTTTTCTTGCACTGCTCTAGAAGAAGTACTCATCTTTGACTAGCTGTGTAAAAATAAAACTAAAAAGGAATTACTCCATCAATAATTTATATCGATCAATTTCAAACATGTACTAAAATGCAAGACCTATCATCTTACACACCTCAGGAGAGAAAGAGGAGCTAAAAAGTTTCACCTTTTTATACAGAAACTAATTTCTTTAGGGCGCAAAAATGCTCTGATAAAACAGAATATTTCTCACCAGATGGCTTATTTTAAAATGAAGTCTTTAAAAAACAGAAGTACCATATGAAAAAAAAAATAAAATAACCCATCCAGGGATGACCTCAGTTTCAGCTCTGTAATGAAGCAGATATTCAATATTGCTGCCCAAGATTAATGGATTTGTTCTATTATGCATACAGTCTTCAGAGAGAGAACTAGGCAGTCTTAACTATCATTTCTCCAGCTTTTAGACACACTTGGTCCACGAAACAGTCCTTAAGTCAGTCAATTCCAATCACATAAAAATCTCAATTCTTATTTATCTATTTATATTACTTTTTAAACCCATCACTTCCATGTGTGCACACATGAAATACAAGAGCTCTGCAAAGTTTAAATCATTTTGTATAAACCACTAGAAAAGCTCAGCTCACCTTCCCATCTACCATCCTCTGCCCATTCCAGCCACAGGTTGCTGCTGGTTGTTTTTTTCAATTATTTAACTCCAAGCATTTAAAAGAAAGAACATTTCAATATGTTTTACTGACAGATACGAAATTACCTGGATATCAGGAGCTATTGAATTCAGCTTTAATAGTATCAATAAACATTTCTGATTAAATTATGAAATTGATTTTATCATTTTGACCGCTGTGTTTTTACATCAATATCATCATATGACAGCAAATGTAGTTACTGCTTCCTTATTGATCTTAAACATAGCGCTCCAAAGTACTCATTTGACTATATTACAAAATCAAACTTGATTTCCTACGGTACTGTAGTAACTCTTGGCCACGTCTTGATATGGAGAACCATTAACAAACAAATTTTCAAGTTATTAAAATACATGCTTTGTTCTCAGAAGCCAAGGCACAAGTTCTGCATCAGTTTCAAGGCAAGTCTCAGGACTTAAGAGAGGTTGTCCTTCTTTTATGTCAAATAACAATCCCTCCTGCTCCTCTTGATGAGCCATCTATCAGGTTCCTCGTGAACAATCTAAACGCTATTTATTAACGAGAGGGAACAAAGTGCTATTTATAATGCTCATTCAGGCAATCCAACAAAAACTCCCGGAGTTTCTGTAGCTTGGGAGCATTACTCTTGATCTCACCCTCCCCTCTGTCAGGATAATAGCTGTGTGTTGGGCCACTCCGTCTCCCCATAAGGTTTAATGTTCTGTTAAGGGAATGCATAATTCAGAAGGACCACTGTTTTCTCTGATACATGTGTAATAGTAAATCAAAGGTGTAATGTGCTGGATGTTTACGTCTCAGGGTTAAGAACAAGCCTGATCAGATTAAAGAAATTTCAGTGCTGGGCTTTTTTGGCTGCTGTAAACTTCCAAAGGCCTTCCCTTGTCTGAACCTTTCTAGGCTGAAGAACTATGAGGCATCTCCATTGACATAAACTGCCTTCATGGGAGAGGAGCAGTGAGTTGAGACTTTAAACTGTTTTTTTCAGGTTGCACTTTAGTAATGAACCTGTGGATCTGCTGATATGTTACCCAAAGGTGTCTTTTCCAGTCTGTAATGTTTCTTCCTCCCTAATTGTAGGGGCATCTATTTCCAAATGTAGCTAGTCCCTCCTGTTTTTTTTTTAGGGCTTATTATTCCCTAATATTCATGATTCCCTAATATTCATGAGAATATTTAAGCCACTGACAAGCATTTGCCTTGACAGGCTGTGGAGAACCAGACACACTCTTGTCTGTCTCAAGATAAACTATTCCCTTAAACAAGGCATGAGCAGAGGGCAGGATCTTGTTTCACCTTGCTTTGATTACAAAAAAAAAAAAAAAAAAAAAAAAAAAAAAAAAAAAAAAAAAAAAAGAAATAAATAGAATTGGTAAGCTGCTCAGAAAACATTCACAGTTTGATGCCTATGGGAGTGAGTGATTAATACAGTGCTGGTTGAATCAGTCACAGCACAGACAGGCAGTGCACTGACTCCATGCAATGACTCTGGGCCCTGTACCAAAGCCAGAACACACTGTACACCACCCTACAGTGGCATGGGGGTATCACTGTTCTGTTCATTTGGTTCATGCCAATGCTCTTTTTATTTTCTGTCCAAAGCTGTATGAAATTCCGTGATCTGTTTCAGCAGAAAATGCCTCAGTAGGTCATCCATCAGAATTGGAACATGACAAACCAGGGATTTGAGCACACTGGAGTTTGCTGCCCCTCGTGACAGATTTGTGTCTGTAAATTCAGCTCTGAGCCCTCTTGCCAGAACAGCTTCCCCAAATCTTTAAAACACAAAGTTTCTCATTTGTCTGGTATTGTCTCAGAAATCCCTTTTTTTGCTTTCTGTCACTGATTACTCTTCCAAAACTACGCCTGTACCTTGCAGCAGCTCTGACTTCACTCAGGATTCTGTTTGGAAGTGTAAAAGTACCATATAACCATTGAAACTTTGGACTGAAAACAAGGCAATAGCTCTGCTGGAGTCAGTAAAGCTTGCTGATTTATCACCTGCTCAAGGTGTAGCCTCAGCTGCAGGTCCATGTGTCTTCACTGAGCCACCTGCACTGGAGCTCTTAGGTCAACACTCTAATACCCAAAATCTCTTTGAGGACTCCTGATCTTGTATCAGGCAGTGAGAATTTTCCCAGCACAGCCCAGCAAAAAGGGGTCAGGTTGCTCAAGGTACAAAGAGCAAGTCAACACCAATGTCACTGCAAGTGAAGGAAAGCATTGGACTATACAGAAATGAAAAAAAATAAAAAAAAACAAACCCAAACCTCTGAAGCATCTATGGTGGCTCTTCAGCCTTCTTTGGGAATTATAAAGAAACAAGTGAGTGCTTCCCACTAACTTCTGAAACACTTTGTCTTACGTAGGCTCTTTGAAATGTGCTCCCTTTAAATTTTAACATTTATTCTTACACTGATGAAGCATGGAAGTGTGGGTATCCTTGCTCTACAGAGGCAATCAGCTGGGGTGCCATGAGTCATCTCACCTCATCTTAGCTAACTAGAAGTTCACAGCACCTCATCTTCTCTCAGGTAGTTATGTGTGCTCCAACTGTTGGAGAAATTTCTTTAGAACATAAATCATCCTATACACAAGAGACTGCATTAGGAGGATGAATCACCAAAGAAAGAAGGGATTTCAGTGACTGTCAAGCTAAAAACTAATCTCTAGACAGGTAAAATAAAGAGAAATAATAATTTTCCTAATCTTAAAGAAAAAAAGAAAATAAAAAAAAAAAGAAAAGAAAAAAGAAGCTTGCAGCAGAGTAAAAGGCAAGAATTTTTTTCTTCAGTCTCACATTGATACCTGGACCATCACAACACTTATTCTTTGCTGTGCTGCCACCCTGCTTTGGCAGCTACTCAGCATTTATCACCAAGGGAATGATTCCAAGGGTTCTCTGGGCAAAGTGATAAAATTGGCAATTTCAACTCAGATCTGGGTTCTGAGCCCCTGATCTTTTCTCAAACCAGTTTTTTCCTCAAAAAGTGCCAAAAGACCTCGCTGCTTCCTTGGTACTTTACAGACCTCTGTTCTTGGGCCAGAGGCAGCTCATACTGCCACTAGCCACAGTTTATCAAATCACAGATTAAACATTTCCATCCTCAGGCTCCGTTTCCCTCACCTCGGCAGCCTTCCCAAGCTCATAACTAAGTTAAGTAATCACATAACTGAGGAACATAAAATGTATTTTGGGCTAGACTGGGCACAAGCTCGAAATACTTCAATTTCCAGGACCTACAAACAGAAGCTTCGTTATTGTGCTTTCACCACCACCACCTCTGACGCTCGAGTTAAGGAAATAAAATATCTGACGCTCTCTCCCCGGGTTAGCTGAGGTTAAACAGGTGTTTTTGGTAAGGATTGCAGTTACATTTTGATTGCACTAGCCCGCATTCTTACATCACACAACGCAACGTGATATACCCAAATGGATGCTTCAGTGCCAAACTGGGGGCCCCAGCTTGACGTTGTTCTAATCATGTTTTTCATTAATCCCTGTGACCTCCACAAAAGCATCACCAACCAAACGCAGGCTCTCACAGCTGAGTGTTGGATTTTCTTCTGAGGGTATTTTTTTTTTCTATCTCCTTTTTCACTTCTCAGCGGCGCAAAGTAAAAGAGAAAAAGGGGAATTTTCAAATTCAACTGCAATTATTAAGTCTGAGGTTTGTCTGAAGAAAAAAAATACATCTAAGGAACAAGTTTATTGCAGTTGGATGGTATGTCTTGTCTGGTAACCTGATCCAGTCTCCAAAAGGAAATCTCTAAACATCTTTAGAGGGCTTTGGACCCGGCCTCTGCTGCAGGAATGCAAGTGTGAGGCAACATACGCTGCTTTATGAAGAACTAATATCAGAGGGGAGGCTGAAGGGAGAGGCCAATTCTTGATCTCATCCTGGAGTCACTCCACAGACTTCAAATATGGCCAAATTCTGTCTCCAACCACACCCTGGCAACCTCATTTCCTTTATTAGGGTTGCAAATGGCTCTATCTGGGGGGAGAATCTGACCTAGGGGACCTCATTCTTTCCTGGCTGGAGGCCATCACCTCAGGAACTGGAGGTCTCCAGGGCTTTGGACTCAAGAGGAGTCAGAGATTTCTCTGAAATTACATTAGGGACACTGGTGGTCACTGGAGTCTCCTTACGTAGACTATACATAATGTATTTGACTAGAAATAACGAGAAATAACCTATTTGACTAGAAAATAGAAGTCTGAAATAGAGTGTGAACTGGAGACATTTCAACTTGGAGAAGCTTCTCTGGCAACATGGGGAGCAGCAGAGCTACCACGAGGCTTGCCTGCTTTTTTAGCTCTGTAGGTGGATTTTCACACACTCTTTGAAAGCATTTGACAGATGTTCATTATTATGCACAGCAATAACTGGTGTCTATTAAAATGAGCTGCTCAGGAGGGGAGGAGAGAAAACGAGGCACCTGTTCATGCACCTTCCCATCTACTGCTGTTTCTTTGCTGAAAAATAACCATCAATTTACGCTCATCTTCATAAAAGAAAAAGACTTTGAAGAAGATCTGTTTTTTCCTCTGGCAGCACGGGCAGCTGAAGTCCATTTCGGGCACTCAGCCTATCCTCCAAGTGCCCATTTTTAAATTCACCTCTGAATTACACTGTGACCACTGGGAGGTACCATGCCAAGGGCCAAGGTACATCAGAGGCATTTTCTGCAGCCCACCCACTTACAATCACTTACTGAGTCCTATCACTTACTGAGTCCCAGAAGAACTCTTCTAGTATCTCTTTCATAATGTCCTATTTCTCCCTGACAAAGAGCCATTACATATATCAGCCTTTCCCTTCCTCAGGCTTTTTCCAGATTCCCAACTTAGACTCCCTTCAGTGTCACCATTTTCATCACTCTCTCATTTTTAGCATGCAAGCAAAGCCCAAGCCACTGAGGAATCAGCAGAAATTTACCATTAACTCCCATGCACTCAATATTTCTTCCTTTGACACCTATATTTTGAGGAGGTAGCAAGAGGAAGGAGCTACTTGTGTTCAGATTCAGATGTTTATTAATTCTTATCTATGTTAAAGTCTCACAAACTGTGAGTTCCAGCTAACAAAGTGAAAAATGGCTCTCAATCTCTCTTCAAGGACTTTTAAGCACAAACTCTCCAATTATGAAATGACACCTAAATTATTTTTACTTTTAACCCAATAACCAACCACCCGTGGTCCTCAATGTGGACTTTTCTATACAATTACAAAATACCAACCAAACCCATGGAGAAGAAGGTGTAAAAGAAGGACTTAGACTCTACCCTAAAACCTCCATCTTGCTTTATATATATTACTATATTCTAAAACCTTAAACTATAAGTTTTCCACCCTGTGATATTATGCACTTCTATTCAAATTACACACCCATAATCCCAGTTCTATCACTCAATTTTGGAAGCCTGTTCGAAGGCCTCAGGTCAAATGCAGTGTTTTCTTGGGGGTCAGTGCCTGTCAGCACAGAAAGTCTAAAATTCACAGTGCCCAGGGTTCCCACACCTGGCTCTTGAGCCCTGGGAGCTGCTCTAACCAAGGCCATGGCAGAAACCCACGCTGCTGCTGGATGAGGGTTTGCAACTTCCCTGACTTCCAGCCTTTCCCACAAGATTCCCCAGGGCTCAGAAAGGTGTCTAGACCCATGGAAAAAAATGATCAACAGATAAAACCAGGTGAAACAGGATGGAAAAACCAGTCAGCAGCCTCAGACTGACTAACTACTTTAATACTATTTAAGAGCTAAGGGCAGGTTCAGCAAAGAGATTTGCTGTGGTAAAGGTATGTCAGAAGACAGGCTGCCCTTCCTAACTCCACAGCAACAAGAGACTGGATACCTCACCTGTTCTGTGCTCTGTCCTGTGTCCTTCTGTCCTGCCAGACTGGCACAGATGCTGGCCATGTAGATGGGCAGACAGAATTTAAAACCTGGCCCAGCAGTAAGCAACACAACTCAGAAACACGGTAGGAAGATTGTTTTCATGTAGGCTTTTTATATTCCCTTAATCTTGTTTTTTTTTTTCTCTGCTATGTCAACCAGAGATGGGCAAGGAAGGAAATCCAACAGCAGCAGCTTGAACACAAGCCTCTGATATCAGTAAGACTATTTAAGGAGTAAGGCTCAGGAAGGGTGTCAGAATAAGACTCCATCTGGATTTATTACCTCATACTGTTTCCAGATACTTTTCTATTTCATCCACAGCAGATTATTCCTGACACTTTTAGAGGGCCCCTGGCCCATTTGCTTATTGATCTGATCTTTACTAGCAATGAAACTAGAATTTTTTTAGTTACTCAACTTCTGCAGAGTTAAGAGGATACCCTTTTATAATATTCACTGAAATTGCTTCTTGGCTAAAATATTCTCTCATCAGTGTTTTTCATGTGTTCAGCAACATCTGCAGGATGTGGAAAGAACAGAAACAAACCAGATGTTGCAAAAGGTAGTGACACTGAGAAACATAATTATTACAATATCTTGTTCAATTTTTTTTGGTCCATCTTATGCCTTCATACATCAATAACTTTTACTGCTGAAACAGAGACTGACTCATCCAAGTTCCCTCTAAACAGATTTACAATCATTTGTAAAAAAATTGACATATACCTCCCATTAAAGCCAAATTTCCTTTAGCAATTTCAGAGGAAAATAGATTAAGGGAATGCGGATATTTATCTCAGCCATCAACATTTATTCATTTAGGTAATTATCACTTCATTATGCCGTCAAAGAGAGCATGCAGGGAAATTCACCGCTGATGAACCAACCACCACGGAAAGTCCTCCACCTCTCCTGTGAGTTTGGGGTGCCAGCTCGTGCCCTCGTGCCAAGCATTTGTCACAGTTGATACGACGACGAGGGCCAGGAGTCCAAAAAGGGTGCGAAGGGAATCTCCTGTGCTGCGCAACTGGAAAAAGTTGCAGCCTGATCCAACAGCGCCCCCAAAAGCAAACCCAGAGAGCTGGACCCACCAACACCCTCCCAGCCCACAGCTCCAGCTTGCATCTGCTCCACAAACTTTTTTTTACTATTTTACTCTGAAAGCTGCTTACTCGATTAGAAAAATGGCAAAATAAAACAATTTTTTTTTTAAAAAAAAGAGATTTTTTTAAAAGTGGTTTCAGTCTCACAAACGCCTGCTACAGTGCAAAAAAAAAATCAGGAGGGGAAAAAAAAAAATCAGACTGGGAAAATTTTCCGGTTATTTTAATTCAGACTGCAGGAATTTCGTAGGGGGATCAGAAGACCGGCAAGCCCTGCCAGATTCTGAGGGAACAAAGTATAACTAGATTAATATATAAATCTTATTAACTAAAATGTAGCTGAATACAGTCATTTGTTATCAAAGTCTTTCGATTGTTTAACAAATTGCAACATTTTGGTCTCACGGGCTCCCTGCCAAGCTGAGGCCTAATTAAGGTGGTTGGAAATGAATAGTGTTCTAATTAGTTTAATTACAATATGATGAATTATCAAACTAATTTTTAAAAACAATGTGCAATTAGCCTTTTAGCATTCAACCCACATTTTCCAAAACAGGAAATGAAGCGGAACATGCTTGTTTTTATCAGGAGACTGGAGCCTGAACCACCCCAACAAGGGAGATGCCAAGGATGCAGTCAGACATGCTGCTCCCCTCCTCCTTTCACCCCATTTCAGGCTTTGGACACTGATTCTAACACCTTTGGCCACATCTTTGGGAAAGCTCAGTACAAAGATGGGCCAATTCTACTTTTCAGGTTCTCAACCCTGAAAAGTTTTCCCTGTTCCTCCCTTTAATCCTTCCATTCATTGGAGTTGCATAAAAAAAATCTGATTTATTACATTCATGGCCATACTGACTTGCTGAGTTTTTTTGATTCTCACACTGCTAAGCAATGAACAGTCAAACTCCTCTGCCCACAAACCATAAAAAGTGTACAAGCTCCTACCTACAGCCCAGAGGAGCTTTATGGCTGTAACCACTTAGCCTGTGTTGCATGAAACCAACTGCACAAAAAACATCTTCCATTCTCTGAGGATGTTCCTTTTATATTCATCCTCCTAAGGCCGTTTTCTCCCCCTGGCTACTGATCCCACTGTGCCACTCCCCCAGGCAGGAAACCTTTCCAGAAATACTCCTGCACCTGCATAACCTCAGTAATGTTGCACCCTTGGAAGTGAAAGCACCATCTGCTCCTACTGCAGAGAGGTTCATTGCTGAAGGAGTGGCCAAAGGTCATCACCTTTCATTAACACTGCCAGGTATTTAAGCAGAGTTTGGCTCAGTTACAGCAAACCTCACTGCTAAGCAAGAGAAGATGAGTTTTAAAAATGTAGGCAACCCTTCCATGGGTTGAATGGAAGGAAGGAGCAAAGAACTTCTTTCTAATGACACGAATCCTTTAACAAATAATCAGGTTTAAAAAATGATCCACTTGGTATTTTGATGAAAACGGATTTTTCCCATCCTGTGAACCAGAAAGAAAACGTGGCAGTAAAATAGCTTTTGGCATGACTTAATTATCCCCAGAAAGACTCAGGAGCCTGCTCCAGTAAAGCACTTAAATGCATGCCGAACTTCCAGCACATGGGCATTCCCAAGGGACTATTCATATGTCTAGAGATAAGCATGTGCTTAAGTGCTTTGGCAAGACACAGATCAAACTGAAGTCTCTCATCAGGGCCTGGAGTCACAGCTAACACATCTGGCAAACTCTCAAGATGTCCTGTCCACCTGGGTGCTTATAAAGTCCCCATTGTCCAGACTATCTAAGTGTTTCCCAATAAATGAAAATAATCCATCACCCTTCCCTTCATTCCTGACTGGCATGTGGGAAGAGAATTTAAAGAGCTACATGTATCTGTAGATTAAATCAGTTTACTAGGGGGAACCAAAACAAGGAGATGAAGTTGCCATATGTTTCTGCTTGTGCTGAAGCTAGTGGTCATGCTTGTTTTTCCTGGAAATTTGTTCCACAAGCTTAGTCTGGATACTGCCAGAGCCTTCATTTATTTGTCAGCAGTGGCAAGGATCCCGTAGATGAGGCTCTTGCAAGAAGAAAAAAAGGACTGCAGGGAGCACTGGCCTCTCAAGTAACTATGTTCAAACATACCAAAGGGTTGAACTCTCAAAGAAAGGGTCCATCCAAAAGCCACACACTGAGATGACACTCCAGGCTGTACAAGGACATATTTCCTTAAGGACTTGATGATGTTTTTTGGAAGAACACATGGCCCTAGACCCAAAAGTCTCAAACAAGCTGCTGGGGTCTTGCTGCTGGCCCCTTTTAGTCACAGCTGCAGGCAACCAGCACCATGGAGGTGCCCAGGTTAGAGATTGCTGCTCAGTCCAAAGGCCAGAGCTTTCGATACAGAGGCTACAGAATAAACAGTTCCCTGAAGAATTCCTCTCATCTTTTATCTAATTCTTGAGAGAAATACACAGCTGGCTGTGCACCTTCCTACCAGCTTCCCCAGGTAATTTTTGCAAGGCTGCTGCTGTAGGGAGAACTGCTTCTTCTAGGACCCTAAAAGTAGGGTTGAGGAGGATGGGTCTGTCTGCTCAATATCAGGGATGCATTCAGTCAGGTGAGTGCTTGAAACAGGTGCACTGCCAGCCATGCAGGCTTATAAAAACTAAAAAATAATAATAATAAAAAAAAAAAATAACAAAAAAAATCACTTCTGGCAAGAAAAAGGTTAATAGAAACAGTAGGTATAAAGATAACTTGAACCCATCATTAAAGAAATTCAGTTATTTAGTCAATTTTACTTATTTACAGGCTGGAAGATTAATGAGCTCAAATACAAACTGAGACAGTAATTAGGTTTCAAAAACATACTATAACACAATCAATCATTGCTTGGGAGTATAATGACATTAGGGTAGAGCCCTCTTTCAGCTGAAGTTATTAGCATGTGATTGGTGAAGACTGGACTTGAAGAGAGAGTCTACCCCAGGGTCCTGTAATAAAATGAAAGAGGAATCTTAAATAAGGAGAAACTATGTCTTTGACCCTTTGTCCTTTGCCTGTAGATGTAGAGATACTGTATTTGAGATTTAGGGCTCTGTAAGAGGACTTTAGGGAATGATGGCATTTCAAAAGACAGTTGATATTTTACTTTAAACAAGACTTTACTTGAGACCTAATAGGACACAGACGGTATGTATATGTCCTCTAATCCGGTCTTTGGGGCTATTAGTGTCTCCTTCTCAGGCATTTCACATCTCTCCTCAAAGTCTTTGCAAACATATCAGCTTAGAGAAGGAATTCCAAGCGTCACAGGACACAAAGAAAGTGGGGGGGAAACAATATAAGGCAAGAAAAGCAGAAACTGTACAAAAGCAAATTTCTCGATTATTGTTGCTAAAGCATTTTAATTTTTGCTGAGGAACTACATAAATGTTTTTTCTATATTCTCTTTTGAGGAATCTGGGTAAATGCCCCTGAAATCCAGCCTCAGCTGCGTTCACAAAGAAGGAGACATTGTCACTTTTAAGATTTAAGTCCAATTTCAAAGTCAGGTTTTTATGCATTCATCAGCTGAATCCAGCTCCCACAGAAATCAGTGGTAATTCTCCCACTGGCCTGAATAAGAGAAAAGTTACAACAGTGTATATAATTTTTCCAATTCCACTAAAAGCAGACCCTTCAAGCAAAGGTTTTTAAGAGAGGCCATGGCATTTACTCACATTCTCTAAGATGTCTTTGAAAATCATTCTGCAAAACAACGTTTGAGCAGCTAAATAGAAGCAGCCCCAAATTTTCAGAGACAGCAAGTAGTCCCAGATTTCAATAATTTCAGTGTTCATCAGGTGTTAAAATAATACTACTAAAAAATAATCCCATATACAGGATTAACTACCTAAGTGTCAAAGTCTGAAAAATGTCACCCTCACATGCACTTCTCATGGTATCCAAGTAAATGCACGTTTCCACAGATAACTTATGCATCACCACCACATCTAAAATGAAATCTTCATAATTTCCTTCACCTCAAGGGCTCAGTGGCACATCCCCTGCGTTTTGCTACCAGCATCACTCTCCACAGACGTCTAGTTGCCATTATTTATTCACTGTGGTATTCTCAGCTATCCCAATTCCCTAATGAACAATTGAAATGGATTGCAATAAGGACGTGACACACAGGAATAAGAAGCTGGAATGTATTTCCCAGCTTCAACCTCCTAACCTGAGGGAAGGTTATGATAGTTGACATGACTGAGGTCAACAGCAATCGGTTCTGGTGGTTACTGTCACGTACTCAGAAGACTTTTGACAGCATTTCAGAGCAATTCCAGTGGTTGATAAATCAAATGCAGAAGAGGCTTAACTCAAAATGTACTGTAAATAATCCTAAAATGCAGGAAAAAAAAAAAAACCTGAAAGCAAAACTGTATTTTAAATCAAGAGTGTGAAAACATAACAACACGCAACTCAAGTCGATACAATCAATCCTGGTAACAAGAGCAGTCAATGCAATTACATTTTATAAAATCAAGTAGCCTTCTACTATGAAAACCAAGAAAGGAAGGAAATTAATGAACATCCCCCTTTCTAGCAGCATATGACAGTTACAGTTTCACCAAACACAGCTAAACAAGGAGCAGAAGTAGTATAAGACCTGGAAACCCTGAAAAAGGAACCAGTACCAGGTAAAAATCTTTGGTCCAATGGACAAGATTTTACCTGGCTGTCCCTCTGACCTGTACAAGTGATCTGATTTTCACCACCTGAGAGAGAAATGTAATCTTTCCAGTAACATTTTTCTAAATTTAAGCTTCTCAGTCTTCTTTTTTTCTTCCTCCCACAACAGAAATACCAACACGATGCATGGCATAAAATCAAATTATACAATTACAACTGCCCAGGTAAGAGAACTTGTGAGCTATATTTTATCTTTTCATCTGAATTTAGGGCACAAAAATAGCCTGGATGGAAAAACACGACTCTGTTATTTACCCATGTAAAAATTCTTTCCTGTTGACCAAAAGTGAATTTAAGGCCTTTTTGGAAAATCAAATAATGCCTCCAGTTATTTGGTATAAGAATTGATAACGTGTTCATCCTCCCATCTTTTCCCCTTCCCAGCTTTTTCCCCTTGCCTTGCCTTCCCTTCCCACAGAAGTCAGCACATTCCCTGCCCATGGAAAGCCTGAAGCATAAGGATTTCAATACAGTAAGTTCCCAGGTGGGAATTTTAGATTCCCCATTAATTAGGCTCCATGCCCAGAATGAAATGATGCCTTTCTTATAAAAACATTACTGCCAGCCTGAGCCCCGTGAAAGAGACTGAATGAAGAGAAACAAGATGAGAGCAGGCAAAAGGAGTCTTTCTGGCTATCCTCCTTAATTAAGATGATAGTTTTAGGATGGAGAATATTTAATGGTCTTGTGCTAGGTGTTTGAAGGTGGACTACCAAAAGGAAGGTCTAGTGGTTAGAGGTCTGCACCACCTAACTGTGGGTGTTGAGCCCTTTACCTATCTCCAGAGAAGCTGTTTCTGTCCAGAAAGGACACAGAAACTCTGGCTGCCAACCTGAGGAAGGTGCACACCAGCAGCACACACAGCTCACCCTCCAAAGATACATTGCAATGTCTGACTGAAGGAGAAAAATGTGTTTTAGCAGGTCATGGGTAGTGTTTCCTGCCATCAGGCTTTGCACACACTTATCCCTATCACCTTCTCCCCAGCATCTGTTTGGACATCTGTCCAGAATGGAAATGTCATTAATTTCATTCAGGGTTGCAAATTGGTTTTAGCCATAGCATCCCTATGCAAGAGGTGGTCGATCATCATTTGCCCGTAAATGATGAAGGAGAATGAAAGTCTTACAAAATTTAACCGTGAATGACTGCTTTGGTTTGTAGTGTCCTGATCAAAAATACTGCAAACATACTGCCAGCAAATCATCTATTTCCCATTTAACTAGTACAAAAGAACTGCACATAGAAACAATTATTGATATTACATTATGCACTTGCATGTGGTAGAAAGAAAACACAGTTTAGCTGCATTTTTCTTTTTCCTCTTATGGAAACAATTTAATCTTAACACCCCCTTCCTCCTGGCAGAGAAAACTGAACTTAGTATTTCCTGATATTTCCAGAACAGCGACTACTCATCTGTCATTTTTTCATCACCAGCGTTTTACACATGTATGTGCAGCCTCGAGCAGTCCCATGACGACAAAAATATTTGTGGATCCCTGATTTGTTACCTGCATACTTTCCTTGTAGTATTTCCTCACCAATTTTAAAGTGTCTCAGGAAATCTCTGTGGGATTCCACGGATCAGATAACATGAAAAGGGTCTGGAAACCTGACATATGTTGAATTGTGGACTACTATGACTAAAGCAGTAATCCCTAGGCATCTTCTGGATCATTCATAAAGCTGCATATTCGGTCTTGAAGGCAGTTATGGCATGATCAAGCTAAAAGTATTGAGAGAGAAATTAAAGAAGCAATTCTAAAGGTGAGAGATGGAAACACAGAGCAGTCTCCATCCCATTATTTAATATTTTTCAAGACAATAATGAGGATTTAGTAAAGCAAGTAGTCCTTGGAGAGAAACTATCTTCAATTTCAACTTGGCTTTCAAACTTAAGAATGCTGCTCACCGATTAGAAACAAAAGAGAGTCACTAAGTAAGGACTTGTAAATTCTTCAGCTTGGCAAGTGAGGCTCAGGTAGGCTTGCAGGAAAGCTGATGAGAAAGCCAAGCAGCACTGCATGATCCATGCAGCCCACATCACCTGATGGGAAACCAGCTAACACTGAACAGCTCCAGCACACCGCCACTGCTGCTGTGAATCCCTGTCACTGCTGCACAGGACTCTTTGTTGAAGAATTCACAGAATCACCAGGTTGGAAGAAATCTCCAAGATCATCGAGTCCAACCCATGCCCAAACACCTCAACTAAACCATGGTACCAAGTGCCACATCCAGGCTCTCTTTAAACACAGCCAGAACTGGAACAAATGTGGATCTTCCCATCATAACTCAGGGATCCTGGAAAAACACGATTATATGTATTCACTTAGAGAGAGAATTCCTCTCGGTCATCACTGATGTCTATTTGAGATTAAATGAACTATTTCTTACTGCCCAACCCAGCTGACTAGACCACAAATGAATCCAGCCACACCAAAAGAGCTGAAGGTGCCCATCCCCAAGCAGGGGACAGTGACACTGATGTAAGGTCTGGGCTGTGGTCTAGATCACAGTCACTGCCAGCTTCCCTGGCTTTACAAAAACAGGTCCTAAACCAAACAGTCACACAAGTGACAGCCAGGTCATGCAAGACCAGCCTGTATGAGGGGGACATTCCAGCAACTTTTGGCAATTCAGATCTACTGTGGTTGCCACAGCTGAGTTCAGCTCCATGGTCTCGGCAAGACCTTCAAAACTGATGAGGGTTTGAGGCAGAGCCAAGCTTCTCGTCAGCGCTTCGTACTTCCAGGCATTTGTATTTATAATTCCTGCTACTTAACACAGCAGATCCTAGCATGACAACTCCTAGAAAACTCATGCTGGGGTCTTCACATCCAGGATTTGCACCAGAGCTCAACTAAATTTGAAAGCATTTGTACGGCATCTCTGGTTAAACTGCTGGTTGGAGTTTTATGTTTTAAATGTTTTAAGTCAAGTTTATTGTGACAAGCCAGTGAAAGTGCTTTTAGTAGGTCAATAAATCATGGACCTATCATGTCACTGGGTGACAGCCATGCAAAGCACAGAAGGAAATTTGATATTATTCCAACAAAATAGCAACTACAGCTACTTCCAGCTTCGCTGCATGGTCACACCAGCCAGCTGATTGCAAATTGAACAGGTAAATAATTATAATTTGTGGAAGGAAAACAAGCTCTCTGTAGATTTGTATTTGTCTAATATTTTTTTAATTCTCTTGGGTGTGGGAATTATTATATATTAAATGTAAAATGCTCCTCTGGATCCCCACCATGAAGTTTGTTCTATAATCACCTAGTGCCTAATGTGGAGGAGGAGGGAATGGGCTTGGGAAAAAACACAAAGCAGCTGAAAAAAAAGAGGATAAAAAAGATTCCCGAGATTGAATTCGGGTTTGGCATCTCTTCAACCATATGGAAATGGAAACTTAAAAAAGTTCTAAGACAGAATGCACAAGGGTGGGAAGTTTCCCTTATTACTGTCAGAAGACTAAAAGAAAAAAAAAATAGAAAAAAAAAAACAAAAAAAACCCCAGACAACCAACTTTTTACACACAAAACAGGAGCACTCCTGTCAGATCACCGTGGGTGCCTAAACTTCAGCAGCAACGACCCAGAAGAATTCTGAAATTGTTTACACCTGATCAGACACATAGGAGAAGTCTCTTTTAGACAATGAAGCAGAGATTGAAGAAAAATTATCAGGAATAAACTATTATTGGCCTCTTCTGCCCCACAGGGCTTTGAGATGCCCTGGTAGAGCTTTTGAGAACAGCATCTGGTATTGCCTGGTGTGGCATCACTCCACGTCCAAGCCTTGGGTCTGGACTCAAGGGCTGCAGGATAAGAGATGGGATCACAGAGGGACTCATGGCTGGAAAAAATCAGGGTTTTCCCCTGGAAAAGAAACCAAGGCTTAGCTAAAATTACCCTGGAGAACCTACTGTCATGTTTTCTTCAAACTGTAAAGGGCAAAACCATGTGTGTTCACTCTGGATGTCATTTCTTTCTTGACTGTAAATTAAAGGATTTAATTCACATAAATCTAATTTAATACATAAATCATTTAATACATAAATCTGTCCATGAGAAGATTGCTACACTTAAAACCTGATAAAATGCCCGTGGATCCCAGTGTCATCAGAGCTAACCAGTGAATCTGTTACACAGCACAATGGTATTTCACAAGCAATTTGGGAAATCTGGGAAAGCTTGGGAAAAGGATTTTAACCCACTTTTGCCTTAATTCAGGATCTAAGCCTCTCAATCATTTGCACCTCCTCTAAGGTGAGAAATATACCACAGTTTCAGAAGTGAAGCAGAGTAGAAGGTATGATGATTCTGTGAAGTCAGGCAAAAGATAACTACAACATATCAAATGTAGGTCTTTGAAGAAAATCCATCTGAGGTTGTAGAAGGTAACGTGTGACAATGTTTGCCTGCTGCAGCAGGAGCTTCTGGGGGAATACTCAGAATCAAAATTATATCTGCAAAGGTGTTGTCACCAGGATCTCACATGGAATAACTTTGCTCTTAAAGGCTTGGCAGGCAGGTGACCTTGGCTTTGGGGAATATTACAGGGTCATGTGCAAACCCAAATCATCTTGGGAAACACGGCCAGAGATGCTTGCTTAGCATACAGGGAGAAGTGGCAAGCTTAATTGAGGAGAGGATTGGAAAACTGGCTGCAGGAATTTCTCCTTTACTGCCACAAATTGAAAGGCTGGGTCACTGCACTGGCACTCCAGAGACTCAGGGTGCCAGATCTCAGCAACCTTGGACAGATCACTGGTTCCCTGTTTTCCTTGGATAACCCTGCCCTGTGAAAGTAGAAGTCCATAAGGGTGAATTATCACAAGCATTCAGTTTTAAAGCTATGGACTGCCTTATGTGGAGAATAAGACTGTATCCCTGACTAGTCTTTTCACTCCAGTTGCATCTTCAGTCTTTCCTGTGGGGTCAGGGTCCTACTCTTCCTGATACTGCATACCGAAACCAACCAGGAAAGTTTTAATCTTAAAAAGATTTTCTCAGTATCTGAGGCACAGAAGACAATAATCTATTATCACACACCATCCTTTACACATTAAAGCACCATTCAAATGACTGGCAGTTGAGGTCTGAATAGAAAAAACGCTAAATAACAGTGTCTGTGATGCAATGAGGTTTACAATTAATGACTGAACAGGGAGAATTAACCCTAAAAAATAATAAAAAAAATAATAGGTGGATGATCTTGATTTTGTTTTACCAAGCATGAGCAAAGACAGGCAGAATGGCAAATAGGAAAACACAAACATACACTCCTAATTTCAAATAAGTTGGGGTAGTACTAAAAAAGGTGCTTACAGTGAATCTCATGATTCACTGGGATTAATTATAATTAAGGATATAACTTCTGTAAAAAAATTCTCTATAACATATAGGGTCCAGCAGTGGAATGTAAAGATCAGAGGGCACACTTGGCTTAAAAAACGCTAAGAAAGACAAAGATGGAGAATTGAACAGAGAAAGATCATAGCAGGGGTTAAGATAAATAAGACATTTTTAAAGTACATAGAGAAGGAGAGGGCAGTGAAGGAGACAGAAGGGCCTCTTAAAAATGGCAAGAGTAATTTATTGACACAAGTAGTAAGGGCATTGTTTAAGGGGGAAAAAAATGAAATGAATTCTTCGCCTGAGTGTGCAGAGAGGAGAGGGGACAGATGCCAGAAAGAAACATAAATTTCCCAGAGGAGAAAGAGAAGTGCTTAAGGAAATCAAGATCATACTAGTGCTGCTGATCAAGAAAGTGGAATGTTGGGGGGGGGAAAAAAATTGCAAGAACCAACACGTTTTATCCCAAAATCCAAGGGGAGAGAGAGAAAGAAATACTGCAGACACTTAGAACCTGGAAAGCACTTGGTGGGAAGCTGTGTGTGCTGGGAGAAACCTGACACTGTGCTGCCATATGGTTCAAGCTAAAATCAGGTTGAGGATGCCACCCAGCAAGCTGGTATTTTTGCTTCAAAGACCTTTTGGCTGCAAAGGAAATTTTACTAGCAATAAAAAAGGCCAGTCTTCTTTGCTTCCTTCTTACATGCCTGGTTTCCTTTCCACCACCTGCCTTTTTGCCAAGTCAGCCTGTGACAGAAAGGGTGTGTGTGTGAAGGAATGTTCCTGAGGAACACTTCTGAGGAGTGTGGCTACCACACCTCCCCAGAGAGCATCTCAAACCCCCTGCTGCAGTACTTGGTTCTGCTCCCAGCGTGTGTTCCTACCTTTGAACCACCTCTTAAGAAGATCTAGGAAACAGAAGGCTTACCAAAGACTCAGAGAATCCACACTGAATTGAAAAATCAGTGACCTTGGCCGATGAAAGTGACAGATCCTAAAGGACTTGGCCCCCCACACACCAGCTCAGCTTTAAGCATGTGACTCTTCCATTGACACCTCTGGAATTGCTCAGGAACATCCATCTGAGCACGTGTGTTCCTGCCCCAGTGAAGAGCCAGTAATTAAACTGGGCCTACAGCATGTACATCACACAAATGGAAACAGCAAACAGCACCAGAGGGACTAATGTTGGAGAGGGATGGTGTCAATGACGCTCACTCAGACTAAGGAGTCAGGCCCTAAAAGAATTTGTGGGGAATTTGGGTACACTAAGAATAGACGGTACTTGGAGATGCAATGGGGCAGCTGCCATTCGTAAAAGTTTAGGATGGTTACTCTAAACTTAGTCTGCAAGTACTCAAAAGGGGTCAATGCTGAAGGATATGCACAGATGCTACCAGGGAAAAAAAGATATTGCTGATTGATGAGCATGATCAGGCAAGGTGCTGAGTGCCAGTTCCTCAAAGGAGCTCCACTGATCTGTACCAGTTGAAACCCAGCCTCTACATGCTTCCTTCTACACCTAGAAAAATGATTTCAGAGCCCTGAATCATGCAGGAACATTTTTTTTTTCACTGTGAAGATTATGTCCCCAGGGCCTAGTAGCACTGACAAGGGCAGACCTTTGAACAGCTCCAAGGGTTGGTGTGGACTTCCAGTGAGCAAATCCAGTCTCATCATCTACAGCACTTCCCAAACTACCCCTGAGCAACTTGGCTTTACCTGCCTGGGGATGGCTTTGATAATACTCTGCAATCAGGGCACAAACTAAGGCCACGAAAGTAAAATGAGCTGATCCCAAGCCCAGTTGCTTGGGATCAGACATGCAGAGTGCAGGTGAGGGGAGCACACCAGTAAGGATTCAGTGATCAGCGGCCAGGGGCTCTGCTCTTTGGGTGAAACTCTGCCCAGCTATCACTTGGCAACCTTTGCAGACAATAATAACAGGCCAAAAATAAACAGAAGCGCGACCGAGAGATTTAGGACAAGACAGAAATAAGAGCAGAAGCTGTAACTCTTTGGAAGATTTATAATTTATGGCCATTTCATGGCACGAGTTCAACTGTGACCTCTCAGCTGGCAGCTGTCTTTATGCTGCTCTTTCTCCTTCCACCTGCCTAGTGAGAAAACAGCCACCATCTCTGTGAGCATGGATAAATCTGTCACACTGACTTACACAATGAACTCTCTGGAGGGAGACTGAAGTAGCCCAGAGAATAAATCTAGCCCTCAGAAGCAGCAGTGAGGTTGCCCAAGTTTACAGCACCTCCTTTTAACCCCTTTAGTGTGGACCTCAGTGACTATAATTATAACTGGCACTATCTTTACGTGATAAGATTGTGCCAGTTATAATTATATTCCTGGCTGAAGCTGGGAATCCTCTGCAACACGATGGGTGTCTTGCTCAGGACGAGTCAAAAGTCAGACACAAAAAGCATCCAGGACAGACCAAGGCTGCAATCTGCAGCGCTCATCTGGAGAGCCAGGCTTTAAAACCTTACACAAGGACATCCAGGTGGG
>VXBN01005100.1:0-19189 GCA_013397395.1 Sinosuthora webbiana
TTCCTCCTCCTTAACATCTTTATTGATGCCACGGAAGAGGTGACAGAACACACTTTTCAAATCTTCCCAACACCAAAAGGAGGGCAGCTGTCAATACACATGAGGGCTGGGCTGCCACCAGGAAGAATCTTACAGGCTTGAGGAACAGGCAGACAAAAGACCTTTCCCTCCATAAGGAAGCCCAGCAGTGTACCAGGTTTCCCAGAGAGGTGGTTCTGCCTCCCTCCTTGCAGCTTCCAAGCTGTGACTGAATAAAACCTCGAGCAGCCTGGTCTGACCCCAGAACCAACTGCCTCAAGCAAGGGGCTGGACTCCAGCCCTCCTGAGGTCTCTTCCAAGCTGAACCCTGCCTGCAACCTCTTGCAACCTGAAATGGTGAGAGTATCCCAGGAGCTGCCTTCACACACAGGAGAGAAAGCTTTAGGTAAGATTTAAATAAATGGTGTGGCCTTGATAGTCATCTGCAGTAGGCACTTGTCTTTTGCCAATGTCCACAAATTTGTCTGCACCCAGCAAAACTCTTCTCTGGAGTCTGTGTCTTGCTTTAGAAAAAAATCAACAAAATCTCAAATCAAAACCACTTGCCATCAACAAGCAACAATACTGACAATTCTAGATGCAGTAACATTGGATTTCCCTCCACATGGGAGTACAGGCCAATACCCCTTTCTGTACTGTAACAGACCTTTAGTCTGGGGGGGGAAAAAAGCCCCAACAAACCCCTAATTAAATGAGAGCTATATGAAAGTGGAGGCTGTTATCTTTTCAAACTCAGATCAGCTAAAGACCTTCTTCTCCCCCATACAGATGTCCTTTGTCTGCCAGTTACCACTTTGTGACTTTAATAGGCTCCTTACAGGGGATGTAAGCCACACAGCATAAATCAGCATATGAAAAGCATATGCTTTTTTTCTCCTCTTACTCCATGGTAATATCCTCTTTTACCTAATATTCCTCTGCTCTAATAGTCTTCTCTCACCACACTTTCACTATTTTACTCCCCTTCCTCAAACCTTTTGTTGTACATGTAAGAAACTTTTTCCTGCTGAAGTCTCCCTTCCCTTCTTTTTTAACAGTATGATGAGCCAAGAGATAATGTCACACAGCTTTCACATGACCATAATGTTCTGAATCTGGCTCTCTGCACACTGACATTTCCTGTGTAGCAAAATGTTATTTGAAAGCTTGGTCCAGGTCTCTTTGGATTTATCAGAACTACGTAAGACTGATAAGAAAAAAACCAAATACCTTATATATGGTGGGTAAAAAAACCCAACAATTTTTTTTTTTTTTTTTAGTGCTGTGAAAAATAGACTCTTGCCTTTTCATCTGAGAAGTAAAAAGAGCTCATAACATATCCTTGTGGGAAAGGAGACGGTAAATTGACAGTCACATCTAACAAGTGTCATTGAAAATTTAGGCATAAGGCAATAAACTTAAAATAACTGAAGCACTTCAATAATTTTCTGGTAAATTATGAAAATGTTATATAAATTTGCAAAATTTTATTGCTACAAAAGGGAAAATAAGTATTTTTAGTAAAAACAGGCCAGCAAAGAAAAATAGTTATTGTTCACTTTTTTGGGTTTTGTTTGGTTGTTTTAGGGTTTTCTTCTGGAATTTAAATATTAGTTTGAATAATATCAGAAAAACGCTGAAAAGCAATTGCAGATGTATGGGCTGTGATAGAAATACCCCCAATAAATTAATTAAACAACTGAAACCATCTACATGTCATCAGACAACTTTTAAACCATGTAAAATCATGCTCCTTTACATTTGAAAATAGTACTAAAATTAGGCAGTTTTAAAATGGAGAAAATGAGGACGTTAAAGCTTTATGCAAACTGCAGACAACCAGTAATCCCAAATTACTGTCCCCATTTTCAGAAGAAATAAAGACAGTGCTCTGAACAATGTGTGGTTAGTTCCAAGCTGAGTATTTAAAATCACAAAGTCATTAAGGTTGGAAGAGCCCTCTAAGATCAAGTCCAACCACCAACCCAGCACCATCACCACATTCACCACTATACCATGTCCTCAAGTGCCACAGCCACACATTATTCGGTATTTCCACTGATGGTGACTCTCCAGCTTCCCTGTGCAGTCTGTTCCAGTGCTTGACAGGCCTTTCCATGAAGAATTTTTTTCCTGATATCCAATCTAAACCTCCACTGCTGCAACTTGAGGCCATTTTGGCTCATCCTGTCACTTGGCTACCTGGCAGAAGGGACTGACTTACACTCACCTCATCACAACCTCCTTTGAAACACTTTCCCATGACTGGAGTCCACTGCTGTGTTGTACCCCTTTATTGCCACCTGAGAGCTCCCTGCTGGGTAAGGAATGCAGTTTCCTGCTGAAAGGTGGCTGTGGCTTGAGGGGCTCTTGCTCACAGTTCAAGGACAGCAATGGAGCCTCTTGAAGCAAGGCCTTTGTGTATATGTGAGTGGTGTCCAGGCCTAATTAGGATTTTTCTTCTGCCTTAGTGAAGGTCTGTGAACAACTCCTGATTGCAGTCACTTGTTCTTTGTGTACTACACTCAGGCCTGCCTGCTCAGAGGCTGAATAAAAGGACAGAAATTTTCCATGCCTCACATTTAAGAATGCCTCAGCACTATTTTAGCAGGTCCTTAAAATATGGGACTGATTTTTGAATTAGAATCTTGAAATACTACTCATGTATTTGAAAGATAAACTTTTACTGATTTGTTAATTTGTTTGAACTGACATTAAGAACACAGCCAGTAACACATCAGAGATCCATTTCCTTTATATGGCACAAACCAGCAAAGCACTTTAGAAATATTTGAGTTCAAAACCCCAGCTATTAAATTTACTTTTGAATCTAATGCAGTAAGTTTAAATGAAAACCAGAAAGTTTGTCCTGAAAAGTTTAATGTCAGTTTTTAATTGACACCTTCCAGCAGCATCCCCAGCTATTGAGCTCAGTGTTAGAAACCTTCAGCATTAGCACCTCTGATCTTCCTCTATAAAACAGCCAGCAGCAGATGAGTCAAAAGGACAATTAACAACGGATCAACTGCTTGCACAGGACGTGCAGGTGTTCAGGAGGTTTGGAAGGTTGTGGTAAAGAAGAAAGGCTGTACCTTTTTCATAAGGAACACTCAGCTGGGGAGTACAGAGAGGGGGCGTTCAATGCTACTATACAGGCAAAGTATTTGCTCTCTTTCACTGAGAATTCCCTTACTGGAATTAATGCATAAAAGTGAATAAACTGAAGGCCACAGGGAGATATAGGCTGTCTAGAAAAAGGCAAATGAAGAGAGATTGGAAGAATTGGAACAATTTAATTCCAACAGGGATACATGAAAGACAGCAAGATTTACACTGACATACGGCTTTCTTACAAAAAGTTCACTTTTGAGCTTTATTGTATTTTAACTGTCCTTTATTTAGGCATAAATATTTGAATGAAGAAAATTAAAAGTAGGTATTTTAAGATTTCGAATTACATTATGAACATTTGTCCATAATTTATGTATGATCTGAAATGGAATGTGCTCCAAATATTATAATTCCAATTTACTGTAATGTCTTGAACCCTGAGTGACAGATTTTTATCAACTCTGTGCATCACCTTTATTCCTCTCCAAAAAACTGTCTATGCATAGAAGCAGGAGAAAAAGAAAATTATATTCCTCTTGCCCTGTACAATTATGATTACTTTATAGTAGAAGAAATTAATCCTTCTCCCTTTTTGCCACATAAAACTCCCATTTTGACAATTCATGTTACTGAACCAATTTTAATAATGAACAAGAATTACATGAAGGAAAAATGAAACCTCTCTGAAGCTGAATGCAGCTTATCTGAGAGACAGAAAATGGGCAGAGACAACTGAATCAAGCAGTTACTGAAGTCATCACGAGCAGCCAAAGACTGGATTGTCCAATAAAAAGGTCTGTAAAGGTACTGATTACATCTGGGACTGGAATATCTCTTTGGTGCAGCTCGCTGCAAAAGTAACATGCCAAAAGGAATGCTCGGGCCTAAGGAGCCATTGAACTGTTTAAGACTATGAAATTCCTGACTTGCTCAGCAGTACTTTTACATTTCAGGACTCATCAAAATATTAGCAGCTAATGAATGCATTTGTCTTCCCTCATTGATTCAGACACAACTATTTACTTTGTGCAACTTAGTTATTTGAGACATCTGAGAGAAACACTAATTCAGAGCCCTTTTTTATTGTTAAGTCTTCAGGATATAGTTCCAACTCTAAAAATGTAGGAAAGCTAAAGCACCACTTGTACCACCCTGAGAGCAAGATGACATCATCAAAAGAAAGAAGAGACTCCACCTGACAACCTGCTGTAAAAGGTAGTATTATTCACATCTCCATTAACACCTGGTGAAATGGAAAAAGCCCCCAGTGCTTAGTGCTGAAACACCCAACAGAGAAACCTTCTTGTTTAAAATATAATTCACAGTTTAGTCTTCAAGTTATGAGTTTGCTAGAATACTGACAACACTAATATCTCATAAAGTCAGATTTCTGCGCCAAAACCATTCAATGGTTGGAAATGCACAAACTGGGAAATTAAACCTATCCTAAATATCTCTGGGATGCCAATCCCTAGTAATAATAATAATAGGGTTCATTAATGTAAGAGCTACCTAGGCAAAGCAGGTTTCAGATGGTAAAGTGTAGCAATGTATTTGTATGACAGGCTATTTTGATGCACCAGCTGAACTGGTTGTGAGTGATATTATTAAACTACATGCAGTTTTGTTGTTTAGAGCTCTCAGAAATTTATTAAGGTTACTGAGAAAACAACAGGAACAAAAATAAGAAGAGAACCTGAGAAACTGTCTGCAAGAAATGTTAACCATAGATAGGGAAACACAACGTGGGGATGGACACTTGACCAATTGGATGTCCTGAAGGATGTGTGCCTGCCTCATAAAGCACCAACTTAGCCAACCCAGAGGTGTGTGCCCACGTGGACAGTAGACCTAGAATCTATATCTGACATGTAATGGAAACAATGAACAGCTTCTGTTGGAATCATATTGGTTCTGTTATTCAGTGGCCCATTTCCCCCCTGCAGTTAAGCTTGCATGTAAATCCAGGACATGGACTGAACTCTGGAATCCTCATGGGGCAGTAACCACTGGCTGGGAGGTGGGCATGGCCCAGCCCCGCTCTGGGCCCCTGGCCAGGCACTGCCACACCCCTCCCCAGACACACCTGGGCCACACCCACCACTCCCAAGGCATCTGCAGGGCCCAGGGATTCACCAGGGCTCCTCTCCCATGCCTGAGTGCAGCAGGACTGTGCTCCTCTCTGGAGAGCCCCATGTCCCCAGGTGGCTGGGGGGTGCTCTGATGTTTCACCACGCCAGGCTCAGGTTGGCTTTGCAGACACCCATTTGATTTTGGCATCCAGCAGGATGTCTGAGGTTGAAGAGCCAAATACTTCACAGTGCACCTACTCCTAACTCTTAACAGCTATGATCAGCTGAGATCATACCTGCCTTGCTGAGCACCGACTATGAAATACAGAGTACATCATCATATACTTCTGAGTATCTGTGCTCATCTCAGGAAAGGGGAAAGACATTTTGAAACATATACCTATATGCTTCTGACTCATAGATGAGCATTAAAATGAATACAATTCTGTGCCTTACTTTATTCTGCACTATCCTGTATATTTCCTGTAAACTTCAGAATACTTTGGATGTACTGCATATTTCTATTTACAGAAATACTCCATCTATGAATCAATGTCACAAAATTTCAAGCACCATCTTTACATTTTTATTTTACCATTGGTCATAGCAAACCGATAAAAACTACAACTAATAATAATAATACTCAGCACATCTAATTGTCTAGGAGAAAATTCAAAAGTCCAGCTCAAGCAAAACAGTTCCTTGCACATCCATAAGCGTTACAGCATAATAATGCTCTATTCTTTTCCAGGGATTTCATTGTTAGGTGAGTTATGAGCTTTTAGGGATAGTAAATACAGTTTGCACACAAGTCAGTCCATAGGACCTCAGGAAAAATTTGGATCAGATTTTGAAACCTAAAAGCGTTGCCCTTTACATGTGGCTATCCTCTGGACAATGAGAAGGAAAAGCTTTTTCCCAAACTGAACTGTTTCACTGGGTTACAGCCCACAGTGACACAGCAACTGCTGTCTCAAATGAGACTCACCCATGTCCTGGTTGGCACTAACAATCTTCACACACACAGACTCTACTTTCTCTACTCCAAAACTATTAAAATTCAGCTAGAATTCCTTTTATCCCATTCAGCATTCTGTTTGATAGTTTATTACATGGGATCCAGTATGATCACCAGCCTTTGCAGATAACTCATGGTTGTCAACTGGGCACATTGGCACAACTCTGAATTCTCTAGCAGAGGAACAATAAATCTTCCAGCCTCTCTGGAAATGCTTCTGCCACAGGAATCCATCTGCTGCTGCAGAAGAGCAAGAGGGATCACATCTATACTCACTCCGCTTCCTACTGCCTGCCCCCTTCTCCAAATGTGGGTATAACCAGACTGACATGGGCTTGATTCTGTCAGAATACATCCTGGATCAGAATCTTGTGCCACATTTTGAAGATAAACAGCACAGGTCATGCCCAGTCCTCCTGGCATTTTCTGTACTCCTCTACGTATAGCAAGACTTATGGGGGTAGTAAGGTCAGTTCAACATAAACAGTAGGCAAAGGCAAATCTCAACACTGACACTGGTTTACTATAGTAATTATAATAATACCTTGGCAATGACATCTAATTTCATGCTTCCCAGATGGGATTCATAGTTTTGCATATGTGGGAAGACAGAGACAGTGCCAAAGGCAATCTTGCCCCCAATATATTGCAGCTGTGTCAATTGCCAAACAGTGGGAATAGCCTTGCCCTCACAGCTATGTGTGCGATAAAAGAGTGAGTTAGCTGGTCAGTTGGAGTCTGCTGGCTGTGCTGTGAGGATGAAGGGACAGGAGGTCGTGTGAGGGACAGTAAGATGAGCCACTGTACAAGGGACAGAGAGCAGTGAGCTGGAACTGAAGAAGGAGAGAAAGAGCCAGAACTCTGGGGAGCTGCCCATAGGATTGCTACACAGAGAAGGTATGAAAGTGTTCTAGATGACATGGTGTAATTTGAAGTCCTCTGAAATTTTTATGAAGCACTCTGAGTGCCATGGCTGTCTTGACTCTGGCATATGGTGACCCCGAGGTGATGGGTGACATTGTGAGTGATGTGATTCACAATTGGGCTGCAGGGTGAGGTGTAGCAGAGATGGAGCCCAGCAAAGCTGAGAGCAGCTGGTGAAGCTGCCAGCCCAGACGTTGGGCTGGCACCTGGAGTACAGGTGAGCTGCTAGGAACATAAAAATGGCAACTCAAGTATCAGGAGAAGCAAGAAGAAGTTGATAAGGAGCTTCCTTCAAGGTCGCTACCAAGAAGATCAAAAGAAGAAAATACTAGAAGAAAGATAAGGAGAGAAGTTTACAGCTGGATGAAGTATTTTTAGAAGTCACTGTTGCTTTTCACTTATGGTGTTATGTTGATTTATTGTGACCAATACTTTGTGTTGTGACCACCTGGATATATTCAGACTGGGAGGAGGGTAGGGGGGCAGCTTTGGTGAAGCTGAGAGCAGCAGGTGAAGCTGCTAGTCCAGACATGATTTTGACACCTGGAAGCAGGTGAGCCACCAACTAGTAATAATGGGTGATAGCTTACCTAAGGAGGAAGAGACTGTTTTAGCTACATGGACAGCTTTGTTGAGAAATAAGGGAATTAATACTTTTGGGGGACACTGAGATGCTTCATGCTGGGAATGGATCAGGGAATCTGAAAAGGTTAGGAAGGGACCCTAAAGCCTATCTAGACCGTGAGGTTTGAATTCTGCAAAAAAAAAATCCCAAATTGTGGTGCCTACAGGAGAACCATTGCAACAGTAAAAGAAGCTGACAACCATTGCAACAGGGAAATGAGACAGTTTGTGGAAGATAGAGAACATCATGTAAAGCAAGAAAAATGAAGAACAAACAAGAAAAGTAATCAAAGCAGCTGATACAGAAGAAACTGGAGACAGAGCAATTCTCAGTACAATGTGTTTATTTACTAGTAAAACATGTGTTGTATTTAAACATTTGTAAAACTGTTAGTCCTAAGAGAAATATGGGAATATGTCATAACGTCAGTTTACCTGAACATGTTTTTCTAGAAATGCTCAGCTTTATAATTAAAAAAGAAAAGGGGAATTGTGGGCAGACAGATAGAGACAATGCTAAAGGCAATCTTGACTCTGATATATTGCAGGTGTGTTAATTACCAAAGAGTGGGAACAGCCTTGCCCTCACAGCTATGGGTGTGATAAAAGAGTGAGTTAGCTGGTAGAGAGTCAGTTAGAGTCTGCTGGCTGTGCTGTGAGGAGGAAGGGACAGGAGGTCGTGTGAGGGACAGGAAGCAGCAAGCTGGATCTGCAGAAGGAAGAGAGAAGGAGGAGAGAAAGAGCCAGAGCCGTGGGGAGCTCCCCTTAGGAGTGCCACACAGAGAAGGTATGAAAGACTTCCAGATAACATGGTGCTGATACTTGAAGCCCTCTGAAGTTTTTATTGAAGCACTCTGAGTGCATGGCTTTCTTGACTCCAACATTCATATGTTTCAGTAGTCAAATAACCACAAGTACAGTTTGCCCAGTGCCAGCTGCCTGTTTCATACAAAGGTAGTACATGGCAGAAGACAACAGTTCCTAAAAAAACCTTCTAGTGCAAGTATGTTTCAGTTGCATGTGAACAGGTTTTTCATGCATTTCCATGTCTGTGTTTGTGACAGGTCTGTCTGTGCTCAGTGAATGCCAGACTGCCTGAAACTTGCTGGCTGGCATGCTGGTTTTGCTCAAGTTGTTTTTTAGGCCCTTACTGGGATGAGCACCGTGCCCAGCAGGTGCTATGCAAAGACTAAACCCTCCCATTAATAGCCAGTCTTTGCTCTGTGGATGATGTGAGGTGTGGGGCAGCAGGAAGGAGCAGACCAACAGGGCATTGCAGCCTGGCACTGATGCTCAGGGCTGAGACAACGTCTCCAGACCCTCAGCAGCCCCAGCATGGTCAGGTTGTTTTCATGACTTTCATCAAATAGAAAAGTAGAAGAGCAGCTCCTCCTGAGAGCAAGGAGTAGCAGGGCAGAAGGAACAAAGGTGCATCTGCAAAACACAACACTTAGGTGGGGGCCTGGTGTGAAAGGTTTTATCCCACATAGGAACCATCATCTTGTATGAGAAAATGGTATCATTTAATGAGGTGAAAAGTGTAACTGACACAATAAAACCACTAAGAGAAGTGGTTTGACCAATGCAGATAGAAAAAATGAGGTAAGCAGCAGTAACCTACATGGGCACTAGACAGATGTGTCCAGATTTGTTAAAACCTTAGAAAGTCTAAAAAATTTGTTCCCTAACAGTAGCAGGAATTCAGCAGTGAAAACTCTGTGTCTATATGCACTGCACAGCTGGGATTTCTGCATGCCAGGACTGTGCTTTGGTACAAGGACATAAAAAGAATGACATAAACAGGTGACAGCTTCATTTCCTTCCCATGGTGCCAACATGAACTTGCTGGTTCAGTGTATCTCAGCTGCAGCCATGTTCTTCACTATTCCTCTTCAAGGAGAAATCAAACAATACAAGAGGCACTTGTGCACCCCAAGCAAGCTCAAAAGGTCACTGCTTGCTTTAAACAACAGGGAAGTCAGGCTTACATCTCTGTTATGAAAAGAAAAAGTTTCAACCTGAGAAAGGAAAATTCGTATGTTTTTCCCCTAAACTTCATTTTCAACTTTAGCAGGCATAGGAAGGCAGAGCACCAAACCATTTTATTCAGCTGTTGTTACTGGGTTGAACCTTTCTTTCCATTGCATGGAAAAGCAGAAGAATCAAACACACCAACACTCATGGTCTGAGGGGAAACCTGTCTCTTCCCACTGTGGGACTTCCAAACATGACTGCATGTAATCAGGGATACTCTTGGGGAAGCAGATGAGGCTTTGCCTGTGCAAATCAAATTTAATAGATCTTCTGTGTCCTTCAAGCATTCGTAAAATTCCATTTCTTTTAAAGAGAACTGGCACAGCTCCCTGAGGCTGCCACTTCCTTAAGCCCACACTGCCACCTCACACCCCACATCAGCTGCCTGGGATAGTACAAGGAGATGAAGGACTGACCCAAGCACCCAAAGCACATCCATTTCCTCTTTTGTTCATTTCTAAAGATGAGCACATTTTGCAAGTGCTACAGGTAAACAGAAGTATGCTCCTGCTGATCATTTCACGCAACGAAAAAAGTTGAAAGTCTGGAGACATTTTTCATGAAAGTCTGGAGATGTTTTTCACTTGTTCAGTGACTCTTAGACCACTACTCCCCTTTTTCCACTTCTGACACTTCTCTACCTCCCTCAGTCTGTAACAGCACTTTACAAAGCTCTCACTCAATGGTAATACGGAATAGGGTGGGCAAGTTTCCTGCTATGCCCCCTCCCTCAGCCTGGATTTGTAGGTATGCTGTCTTCCAACAAGTTCAGAATCACCTGAGGGACAGGTTTTCCCTACTACATCTCAAACCACTCACCAGCTACAAAACAAAAGCTCTTCTCTAGGCTGAGGAGTCAAGTTAGTAATTTTCCATATGAATTATACACCATCTTTGATCATGCTTGCTACTTCCAGCTGTACTGTCTCATTTTACCACATCTTTTTGACTGTGCAGTTTAGGTCATGGATGTGTATCCTAAGTAAACAGAAGTACACAATGACATCTTTTCTTTCTGTTTTCTATTCCCAGCATAATAATCTTTAACACTCCTCTTTACAGAGATAAGTTCTGAGCAGAACTGCAGAAATTTTCTGAACTGCCAATTTCAACTTTCTTGTTAGTGTTTGTGTTTAGATCAGAAACAAGCACTTATATGGAATTCTTCTTTCTTGTGTACTATCTTGCATTTTATTTGCATTCAATTTCGTTTGACATTTTGTCAGTATCATGAGAGATTTCATCTCATATTCACATCCAGGTCCACTTCACTGTCTTCCTGAATAACTTTATCTCACATACAAGTTTAGTCATCACATTGGTTTATCTCCTGACCGTTTCTCCGGATGCCTGACTGACTGTTTAGTCCTTTGACAAATGCAGTGTGGCTAAGTCTTATTAAAATTACTGGAAAGGTACCTTGTCAACTGCCTTTTTTAAAGTCTAAATTGATTTTATATCATCAGGCTTTATCTTATCCACCTGCTTAGCTAGTCCTTCAGGGAACTGCCATGGATTTGGGGGGTTTGACTTGTCTTCTGAACTACTCTGACTTTTCCCCAAGATACTGTATTCATCTCTGTGTCCATTCATTCTATTTCTTATTATGGGTTCTTCCCCACAAGAGACATTGGTGTTAATTTCTAACATCCTCACCTACCCTGTCACTTGGGAAGGCTGACTTTCCTCGGATTTTCCTGAGGATTTTTTCCCCTGGTGACAGACCTTAGCTCTACCCACCACCACCCATACAGCGATTTGAGCCGTACGAGACACGACAGCCATGGTGTGAGCAGATTCTGACAGCCCCACATCAAGGAGATCATCTCTCAACCCACTGCCATCATTCCTGGGATTTCCTTGGTGGAACACCACATGCCTCTGATCTCTCCTCTGCCTTTTGGTAGAACCATTATTCTTCATGACTGTGCCTATGTGGCAAGTCAACCTTGTGAGCCTGCAGGGCCATATCAGGGGACCTGAGTATTTAATTTTTCAGCAACAGACTACCACAAGTATGGACAGTTCCTGCCACCTCTAGTCTCATAGGCAGTTTTTGTTTTGTACAGTCTTTTTATTTCTGCAGAACCGTGGCTAAGTTTCCAGCACTGTAGGCGTCCTGGTTCTCTGTTTTCTGCTAAATGAAATACTGTCTGATGAAAAGCTGCATTTCACTACTGCTATCCTGTAATTAAGAAATCTAAACATAGATCAGATACTGTTTCTCAAGGTTTTTTGTTCATTGCATGCTTCATTATTCTGACCTCGTTTCCCATTAGCATATTGAACAGAGTAATGGATATGTATTGCCACCTATTTAAATCCAAACTACCCTGCAATCTGCTTTAACTTAAGTTCATAAGTAAGTAATTGCTTTTGGATTTATAATCAATTCTAAAGTCAATATGTTACTGAAAAATAACTCTTTTCTTGGAGGATGGCAGTATTTTCTGGTCAGCTTAGCATTTCTTTTGTGTTTCAAGCAATGGTATCCCCAACAGACAGACACATAAATCCTTGAAACTAGGACAAGAAAAACATCTAGTTCAGGATATTGATGTTTAGTTTCTATGAAAACCTGCAGCCTTTTAAGTCAGTTTGCATCAGGGTGGGCAATGAGGGGGCTGTGGCAATGCCCTTCATGAAGGGCGATATAAAAACTTCAGTTTCATGGTAATTTCCTCGGTGGCACAAGGACCTACATCATGTAAACCCTTCCCTTTCAAAAGCTTTCTTTAAAAAAAGGAAAAAATACCATCCTATGTTTATTTCACAACTTCTATTAAATGGCTTTGTGATAGACCTTTCTGTATACTAGAGCATTATGAAAAATCTGTATACTTCCTTCTCATGTAAACTCAGCATTACAAGAATTTTGTTAAACTCCCAATGGAATCTAAAGAAAAATCCTTACACAGTTCAAGAGGCAGCAAAATAATAAAGTTGTCCCTAATGCAAGAAATGATGTTCACTTATAAATAGTTTGAGCTGGTGTTTAAATAATGGCTGCAAAAAAAACTTTTCGTTTCGCTACAGTGACCCAGTTTAGCAAACATTTGCCAGTATTACACAATGTCCTTTGTTCCTACTGTCCTCTGTATGTTTCAATATGCTCCATACCTTAAGGCACTGGGTCAGTATGTCGGGAAGACAGAAGCCTGTCCATGGCTGTGCCCCTCTCCAGCACACAGCAGGACCAATGTGAGTCCTGGGGTAGCCTCCCTCCACAGCACCCCACCCCCTTTGCACACGGATTCCCATAAACAGGTGTCCACCTCCCCCAAAAGCCAGACCCTTCAGATGAGCAAAAACCACCAAACAGCCAAGAAACCATCTCAATCTCCTCAGACAAGGATGTACGGAGATGGCATGCCAGCCACAGGGACTGACTCCCACCGACAGTGCAAAGAGGTTACCAGGCTGACCCAGGCTCACACACAGCTGTAAATGTACGTGCACACAGACACAGGCACACATGGACACACTGAGGCTTTGTCAAAAAGTGCTTGCAAATGATTATGGTAAAGACATGCTCCCCTTATCCAAAAGCAGGGACAAGCACCTTCTCCCACCCATAAATATGAGAGGGAGCCCTGTGCTAGCATGATAGAAGCTGTTTCATCAAAGCTACAAGTTTTAGAGAGTTTTACTTATTTTGTTCCTTTTAGTCTCCCAGCAAGCACTAAAACCCAGTGAAAACATCTGTGCAATTTGAAAAAAATATGTCCTCTATGAGCACAAGCCTTAGAATCTTAGCAACTCCTGTTAAAAAGCCAGGAAAACCACAGCTGTGCTGTTCTGGCAGCCTCCTGGAGCTGTGCCCCCTCTGCAGAGCAGGGACTGAGGCAGGACCAGGCTGACCCCAGAGCTCCCAGGCTCTCCTGGCCAGGAAATCTTCACTCCCTTGCTTTTCTCTCTGGGAAACACAGGCTTTCTTGAAGGTCACTGTGAAAAGGATTCTGCCTTTGTGGGGCTGTCTTAATGACTAGTTTTCCTAATTCAAACTTCTCCACCAGCAAAATAGTATTTCATCTTCACTGGAAAAATAGTTCTTTGTAATTTTCCCAGCAAACCATAAGGATTAGTAATATATTTCCATATAAAATAGGTAATTTGCCCTGAAAGAAGTTGTTTCATTTTATTTAAAAAGTACTAAGCCTTTTAAACAGTTTTGAATAGATTTTCATAATATTCAAAATTAGCACTCTAAAACTGGAGAAGACTTGAGAAACTCTCCCACAAAGTACATAGTAAATATTTATTTTGAAGTTCACAATTATGCATTTAGTCTAATAATCAAGCATTTTTTAAAAATCGCCTACACCTGTAATAATAGATTCTCAAACATCTTCTGGTATATATCCAACAATTGTTAGCAGATGAACACGAAAGACATGGAGTTTATTCAGAAGTTAGGAAGAGACTGTGGCATTTAAAAACACAGTGGGAGTTGGGAATATGGTTCTTTTGTACAGGGTCTGATCCAGTGTTTCCAAACAGAAAGGAGATAAAATCGGATGCAATTTTTAAATTATGTGTATTTCAGTGTTATTTTATTCTTTTTCAACTTCTATTTTTGCATATGTGTTATACTATACATAATAATGAGTACAGTAGTATAATAAATACATAGATGTATTGAGGAGTGTGCTCAAACATATTTTTAACTGTTTTGGATTATATAGACAGGTATCTGCCAGGGAAGATTGGAGTCTCCCTTGGAATGTNCACATATTTTTAACTGTCTTGGTTTAGACAGGTATCTGCCAGGGAGGGTTGGAGTCTCCCTTGGCATGTAAGCCCCTCCTCACCTTTCCAAACTTATAAATTTGTAATTAAAAGGCTGTCAGGCAAAGATTTTGGGAATAGGTATAGAAGTTCTTTACTAAGGATATAAAAAATACAAATGTTGTAGTACAAAAGAATTAGCAAGCAAACAAACAAACAAGAAATCCAGAGTCAGAAATACAACCTGATGCCCTGTTGTTCAAAGTGTTGGNTGTTGGAGTAGAGATGGTCCCATAGAAAAAGGGTCCAGGAATGGTGGGATTGGTCTGGTCTTCCTCCAGGAATCTGGTGGAAAACTGGATGACTGGTGACACTTGTGGCTCCTTTTTATCTAGATGGAAATGGTTTGGCTCCTTCTCCCTGGGTAGAGCATCTCACAATGGGATTATCTAATGTGTCATGTCATTGGTGAGTTTTAAGGGCCCATTAACAGAAGATATCCCCATGGGGTTAGTGGAAGAATGAACAGAGATAAGCAACACTGCTCCATCTGATAAGCAACACTTACCCATTTGAGCAACACTGACCTAACACTGCTCCACCAGGTTTTCAATAGATGGAATAGAATAAACATTTTTTTCGGTTACAAAACGCAAGACATTAATAGGGGTAATCAAAAACAGTTTTGAAAACACTGAGCTAAATGTGAAATTAAATCACTAAATCTGATCTCATGACGATGACTGCCCTCTGCATTATGCAGCTCCTCCAGAAAATACCAAATGAGTGAAGACCTGAAATGATGGAATATAAAAATGGAAGAACTATGAGCTGTTTGCTGTGTTCTTGTTCACACGGACAGCAGAGCAAAGGGGAGCGTACCTACAGCAGGAATACACGGCCACCCACGTGCTAGCACTACGCCCTGCAGGAAACACCCTTTACAAAACACAGCAAGCCACATTCTTTTGTCCCTTACAGGCACATTTTCCTGAGCAACAACTTGAAGTGCTGCAGTTTGACTTCTCTAAATGTCAAGAATGATAATGGTGTTTTCCCTCCACTCGCTGCCTTAGTAAATTCCTCCTTAGAGTTACTGAAGGTGTGAATGGAAGGAGCTCAGCTGAAGAGTAACACTCAGCTCAGGGTGCAAATGTAAATCCACTGATGACTGCCTTGCTCTGTAGCTTCTGTCATTGGTCTATATTCAATTTTTATTCAGCTTTTGTTGAAGACAGAAGAAATTCCATGCTTTACAGTGATTTGCTTGAACAAGACCTACAATTCTGACTTTCTTTTAATACAATAGATTTCAATATTCACTGGCTCCACAACAATTCTTTCAGGAAATCTTGAATGTCAACAGTGAGAACACTGATGTTCTTTCTAGAAACACTAGTACAGTCAGCAAAGAACAAAAGTAAAACAGAATTTTAGCATTTCTAGTGAGGGTAATACAAATTTCAGGTTCTTCTCGAACATATCAGTCATGTCCATCCACTTCCAGTTATGGTCCTGAGTGCAGCAGCTGCTTGTCACAGCACATAAATGGCAACTTTTAAATAAGGTAGAACGTTTGTTATCCTTGAAAACACCCATAAGGAGGTTCTGGTAGCTGGTGCTGTACTGTAAACTAAAGACCATTGTGGGGAATTGTTTTTGAACCTTAACCTCCCAGCCCCTGTGGAGGATAAGGAGATGATAAAAATAGATTATAAAGCAAATCCCTTCTCCAATTGCCTTCTGTTTCTTTTAAACAGACGTATTTTATGCACACTGTCATTATACTCATTTTCTAAAGGGCAATTATTAAAATCCTTTCAAAGAAAATCAATTTCTTAGACTCCTGTATGGGTGCTGCTGACATCTGATGTGATTTGACTTTTTCTTAGCCACATGGTATAACTTCTCCCACTAGGCCCTTCAATAAATTTTTCTGGAGATGCCTTCAAGGTATAATTCATATCTTAGTGGTTTGATCATTAGCTCCAGTTTCTAGAAAAAGCCTAGTAGGACGCATTATGAAATGCATTTGCAATCATCTAATGCCCCATGCAGAAATTCAGGTGAGCAATCTGAATATATTGCTTGAGTGCAAACCCCTGATTTATGTTTTCATTATATAGAAATCAGCCTTTCAATTACTAAAAAAGGCTTCCATCTATGTGTCCCAGGACTGCTAAAATGTGCATAAACCTTCCAAGCGGCATTTTTGTCTGAAATCACATGAGGTAATGATTGACTTGATGGGATGTTCCAGGCTAATGGCCTATTACAGCAATCAGTAACTTCAGCAATTATCGAGCTGCTGGATCCACGCTGTACATTGGAGGGCTGTAAACTGGTGGAAACATGCTTTTGTCACTAAATCCTTAAATATGAGAAACCCACCTCTACCCTGAGTTAGTAAAGAAGCAGTAGGAACTGCTTCTAAAATGGCACAGCTGGCTGCACGCACACAGCTGGGGGAACTCCCCGCTGTTGATCCCTGCAGAGGAAGCAGGTTTTTAGCAAGGTCCATTTCTGCCTGACCTGTAACCAGAGCTCTGTGTGGCGTGGTCACTGGCCAGGGCACTGCGGAGCCACCCTGAGACCTGCCACACCCCTCCCAGCAGAGAAAGGTAAAGCAAAACAACCTTTTTCCTATTCAGACATTGGCTGAAAAGAATTAAGTCCTTCCTCCTGTATTTCTGTCCCAGAGCATAATCTCCTTTACATTAAACACCTAGAGCCTGCACAGCAACATAGGCATTTACAGATAACGTCCATTCTGGCAAATTCCAGTTTCCAGATGATTTTTAATTTGAATGTGGTATTATTAGCAGGTAGAGAGACAGCACTACTGACCTAATAAGGTCCTCATAGATAGAAAAATTACAGCCTCATGTCACTCCAGCTGGGAGTCACATGCCTGAATATGACCTAAAGAACAATGACCCTGAAAAACCGATTGCTGAAGATCCTCAGGAACTGGTATGGAGTAGAAGGAATATTGCAGCACCTCTGACACAGTCTGTGGTCAAGAAAATGCTTGATCCTTTGAGATGTTGTGTTTTTTGTTAGCTCTTGGTCACAAAATACTGTTTTCCTTGCCTTCTCTCCTCTGGTGGTATGTAAATCACATGCAAGAACAACAGTCAGCATTAAGCTCCTGTGACCGACTCTTACAAGGCCATTTTGGTTATAAAAAAGGGTGGTCCCCTAAGCCCACACCCTTCTTTGGCAGGAATTTATGAACTAGCTTTAAGCACCATTGACAGCCTGATACATGGGTCACTTGCAAATCAGTTTTTCTTGCTGAATTATTACACTATTAACTCTACAGCTTTCTGAGCTTTACAAAGTGTACTTCTGCAGTGTGTGTGAAGGATAAATAGCCTCAATAAATTGCACTATAGAAAGGAACAATGAGGAGAGCATATTGCTGACTTTAGGATAATGAAAGCAACGCTGGATTTCAGATTGTTTTGATGTGATTAACATTGTGTTCTCAGAGGTGAATGATTTTTAAGGTTTTCATTTTCTAGAAGCACATCTGAGAAGTGGATTCAGGAGATGAGACAGGATTTTATGATTATTTATTCCAGGATTATTGTTCCAGCAGCATCCCTACGAACCACCCAACCGAAGGGCTCACAATGTTTTCTATTTGGTGCGTGTGGAACAAGATGCAAAATGCCCCTGCCCCTGAGACCAGGGTTAGAGCACACACAGAGCAGGCAGCAGGAGGGGTCACAGCCCCAGGCAAGACACTGGGAACTGAGTCACAAAGCCCATCTTTGCCAAACTTCAACCACTTGCCTCAACCGCCACAAGATGTGGAAAGATCAGGAATTCTCTTCAGCCACATTTCTTGGCAGTAGTCTGCTCCAGACTGTGTGGACTAATCTCAGACCTAGATATCATTAATGACACCCCAAATATTGGCTGTTTGAGAAATCACTGCAGTGACATTCTCTGCATATAGGTACAGGACTTCACAACAGGTGTGCAGATTGCCAAATAACTGCTATAACACAGAGCCTGGACAAGTAAATGCCTCAAAGGAGAGCCTTTCATTCCCCCAAGTACCTACTTCAGACTGCTTCTCATGGTCTTAGTCAAATGTTAGGTGCCAACATTTATTGGTTAATAACAAGTGCTGGGAATAAAAAAAAAAAAAAACCCGCCTGAAATTATTGTTTGATTATGAGCCTCAGTAGAAAATCCATAAAAAGCTCCTATCTGTAAGCCATAGTCTGACAACCATTTTAAACTGACCTTTTCAGCTTCAGATCTGTTCACAAGGGGCAATGAGCTACAGCCATGGAAGCTGTTTAACAGACATGAGCTGCTCCTTCTCTTTGATCAACACAACCGAGACTCATTATTTTGACCACCTCTAATTGTCTCAGACACACATGCCCTCAGCAACACAGAGAGGCAAAACTTTCCAGAACCAAACCACATGGTTTTTCTTATAGGCTGGAATGTAAGAAACTGAGAATACAATACCTGGAAAACCTCAGGGACTATGTAACAGTGTTCACACTGCAAAGCACCATAAGTGAAGAAAAATTAAGTCCCCAGGGAAAAAGACCTTGAAATATATTAGCAATTTTCTTGGCAAACCTCTTCTGTCAAGATCTGTCCTGTGATTAGCTGGCCATAATCATCATAA